>OY757928.1:37808410-37943410 GCA_963585895.1 Sepioteuthis lessoniana | reverse complement strand
CGAAAAAACGACAAACGAACAGCGACCACCAAACACTATGACTGGGCCCTATTAAACAACAAAGATGTAAGAGATAAATACGTATTAGAATTAAGAAACAGATTCGAAACACTACAAGAAAAGACGGAAAAAAGTACACCAAACGACGAATACGAAAATTTCGTCAATGCACACCTCGAGGCAGCAGCAAAATACATTCCAACAAAAATTAAAACTAAATATAGAGTCCCATGGGAAACTTTAGCGGTGAGAGAAAAACGTGCACTAGTGAAAACAGCCTCCAAAAACTATCGAAAAAACCCAACAAACACAAATGCCTTAAAACTAAAAACGGCACAATATCAATTAACAGGCATATATATAAAGGAACAGACAGAATACATTCAAAATCAGATAGATAAGATTAGAGACTCGGTGGAAGATAGACAATCTAGAATTGCCTGGCAAACAATAAACGAAGTGAGCAGAAGAAAGAACACGGCCAAAGCAAAACTTAAAGCAGCAAACCAACAAGAAAGAATAAAACTGTGGAAACAGCACTTCGAAAACTTACTTGGAAACCCACCAAAAATAACGCCTGAACCAATCACCAGAATAATTAGCAAACAATTAGACATTAAACTTGGACCGTTCACACAAGAAGAACTCGACTCGGTTCTCAGAAAAATTAAAAATAGAAAAGCTGCAGGACTGGACGAAATTCCCCCGGAAGTATGGAAGACCAGACAATTCGACGACATACTGCTCCGACACTGCAACGCAGTATACAATCAAAATCCGATAGATAGATGGACGAAGGGATGCATACTCCCCTTCCCTAAAAAGGGGGACCTCGGATTAGCCAAAAACTACCGAGGCATAACACTTACATCCATAGCTGCCAAAATCTACAATGCCCTACTACGAAACAGAATAGAACCCAAAATCGACAACATACTTAGAAAAAACCAAAATGGCTTCCGAAGAAATAGATCTACGACCTCACAAATATTAACCATCCGCAGAATCCTTGAAGGTGTACGGGCAAAGAACCTACAAGCGACATTAATATTTGTCGACTTTACCAAGGCTTTCGACTCCATTCACAGAGGAAAGATGGAACAAATCCTACTAGCGTACGGCATACCTAAAGAAACCGTAGCGGCAATAACGATTCTCTATAGAAACACTAAAGTAAAAGTACGATCACCAGATGGAGACACAGAATACTTCGACATAGTAGCAGGAGTACTACAAGGAGACACGCTGGCTCCGTATCTCTTTATCATTTGTCTAGACTACGTACTTAGAACATCGATTGACAAAATCAAAGAGAATGGCTTCGAACTGACGAAGAAAAGAAGCAGAAGATACCCCGCAACAACAATTACCGACGCCGACTACGCCGATGACATAGCGACACTGGCAAATACACCTGACCAAGCCGAAACACTTCTGCATAGTTTGGAACGAACAGCAGCAAGCATAGGCCTCCATGTTAATGCACATAAAACGGAATATATGTGCTATAACCAAACGGGGGACATCTCCACTCTAGAAGGAACCCCTCTTAAACTAGTAGACAAATTCACGTACCTAGGAAGCAGCGTCGAATCAACCGAAAAGGACATCGAAACGAGGTTAACGAAAGCATGGACAGCTATCAATAGGCTATCGACTATATGGAAATCAGACCTAACCGATAAAATGAAACGCAGTTTCTTCCAGGCAGCGGTCACATCGATACTGCTATATGGATGCACTACATGGACGCTAACAAAACGGCTGGAGAAGAAACTAGATGGCAATTACACAAGAATGCTGCGTGCAATCCTCAACAAGTCCTGGCGGCAACACCCAACAAGACACCAACTGTATGGCCACCTGCCCCCTATCACGAAAACTATTCAAGTTAGACGAACCAGACATGCAGGACATTGCTGGAGAAGCAGAGATGAACTCATAAGAGATGTACTCTTATGGATCCCCACACACGGCCGCGCAAAAGCAGGACGACCAGCACGAACGTACATTCAGCAGCTATGTGAGGATACAGGTTGTTGTCCTGAAGACCTACCTAGGGCGATGAACGATAGGGAGGAGTGGCGAAAGAGGGTCAGGGATATCCGTGCTGCCAGCACGATATGATGATGATGATGATATATATATATTTATATATGGGGGCTTAGTTAGGCAGCAGTGTTCATTTAAGCATATTTCATTAAATACTAAAGACACATTTTGTCTGTACAGTTTAATCAAGATCCTTCCGACCATGAACTAATACAACCACAGAAGGATTTCCTCATCTTGGGTCAAACCTAGACGAAGAAAAATAAGGACAATTTTAGTAAATGCATCTACTAATTCCAAACTGAAACCAAGACACTCATTAAGAAACTTGAAAGGATCTGAATTAAATTATGCAGACAATATGTGTTTTTACTATATATATATATATATATATATATATATATATATTTCCCCCCAAAATAAATCCCTCAATATTTGTGCGTATAGTAATTTACAAAGCTCTTTGCTTCGATGTGGCACAAGGCCGAATAAATGGGGTGCCCAATGAGACTCGAACTCACTCGTGTAGGTTTGCTCGTCTAGCTTGCTAACCGTTACACCACCAGAGGTGCCCCTCAATATTTGTGCGTATAGTAATTTACAAAGCTCTTTGCCTCGATGTGGCACAAGGCCGAATGTATGGGGCGCCCAATGAGACTCGAACTCACTCGTGTAGGTTTGCAAGTCTAGCTTGCTAACCGTTACACCACCAGAGGTGCCCCTCAATATTTGTGCGTATATTCACGCACAGATATATATATTTATATATATACCCACACATATGTAAATAAGCACATATATACATATATAATATTTTCTACTCAGATACTGTCACCGACTACCACGACCACTGACCGTTGGTTGCTGGTTCTATATCTAACAACGGAGAGTCAATCAAGAGTTGAATGCTATACAATTTTTATTATATTGGCTTTACGTTAAATTCTCGAACA
Organism: Sepioteuthis lessoniana; assembly: GCA_963585895.1. Classification (NCBI taxonomy): domain Eukaryota; kingdom Metazoa; phylum Mollusca; class Cephalopoda; order Myopsida; family Loliginidae; genus Sepioteuthis; species Sepioteuthis lessoniana. The sequence continues at coordinate 37,940,405 of OY757928.1, read as the reverse complement.
AAAAACTAACTATTCTTAGCTTCTTTTTCAAGTTTATATTTGCACATATACACACGAACACGGACACATATATATATAAATATATATATATATATATATACGTGTGTGTGTGCATGAATGTCAGCGGGGTGGGACAATATGGAGTTTTAGTTGTAAATTGGTGCCAATCAGCCAATCATTAAATTTACCCATTGACACAAATATAGAAAGATATGAACAGACTTAGATAGAAAGAAAATTATGTTGAAAAATAGGAATATATATTGATACGCCGGCGGAACAATGCATATATATATATATATATATATATATATATATATATATATATATATATATATATATATATATACACGGTATCTTAATTGTAAATGAATACTGATTTGTGAGTATTCTTAGATAGATAGATAGATAGATAGAAATTGATTAATAGATAAATAATCTCAGACTAAATTAGATCGGTATGAAAAGGGAGTTACAAGCTGTTTAAGATACGTAGTTATATAGATTCGCTGAGTGATATGGGCTGATATATATATATATATATATATATATATATATATATATATATATAAAGAGAGAGAGAGAGAGAGAAAGCTACATAGAGAAGTGGCATGAGGGAGTAAAAGAAAAGAGAGATAAACAGAATAAGAAGGATAGATGAAGAGAGATGTGTAAAATGCGAGTAAAAGGTGCTATTTTATATGTAAAAGTGTCTCTCTTGTAATTTACATGAATTGATTTGATTGCGTTTCAGTCTCTATTTTGTAACCAGCGAGCTTTTTAATTCCGTTTTATTTTCTTTTGGTTCTCCATTCAAAAATCAATCCCATTCTTCCCTTAAGAATTCTTGCTTAACAATCCCTTTTCTATTCTAAGATTTTTTTCATCAGCGGCACCTCGACGGCAAACCCCTTTATGCTTTCCAAAGTTTTCGATTATCGTTGAGATTTTCTATTGTCCCGAGATTTCTCTAAGGAGACACTCAAATGTCATTTATGCTTCGCTTTCAAAACTCGAACCCATTTTATTTACGTATGTTATAGATGTGAATAGAAAAAAAATACAAAAGCAGGAAATAGGCTATTAGCTAATTTATTCGTCAAAATCCAGAAATCTCTTGAAAGCCTTTCGAAATAAGTCCGCTCTAAGACAATTAGTTTCAGGAAAGTTTTTTTTTTTTGCTAATTTCGTAACATTGTATGATGAAGCAAGAAAATCTACTAAGTATCAAATATATTTTCGACTACACCAGAGGTACGTATGTTAATGGCACATCTACTTAGTGATCAACCTAAAGCATATATCCAACAAATACCACAATAGCTTAATTTTGTATTATTTAGTGAATGTGAACGCTGGTGTAATTAAACCATTCATATATATATATATATATATATATATATATATATATATATATATATATATATATATATATATATATATATATATATATATAAAGGGTGTAAGCGGTAAATTGGCTCAAATTGAAATTGAAAAATATTAAGAGAGTACTCGTAGATAAAAAGCACAAAAATATATTCCTTATATTATTTATTATTAACAGCATTACAAGTTGTTTATTAAATATGAGACCCTCCGGCATCAATGACTAGTTAAATACGCCAACCGAAACAATTGCATACATGCACGCATGCTCACGATTAATCGACCAACAGCCTCTTTTAATTACACTCTTGAAAGACCCTATGCTTATGTGTGCGTCATTATTAGACACTTTTTCAGCTTGGTTTCATATCCAACAATTACAAAAATTTAAATATGGGCTACTAGACGGCTAAACATCTTTGGGCGCAAAAAGGGACAATTCTCTCTGTTCTGAATGTGGATTATCTCCTCTTTGATAATCCAAGCTATAAAAGCTGTACATTTCCACTTGTCAAGTAGACGAGTAGTAAGGTTCTTAATTGAATAAAAGATTACAAGACAGAATCTCTTGTCCTGTTTTCATTACACTCTCATAAGTAGATCCTGTAGGATTATTGGGATGGTGCTGAGTCTTGGAGGAACATAACTCACTTATGATTGTAATGTTTTTAGAACAAAGGCATCAAGACATCTTTCAAAAATTTTACGTAATCAGAAGTTTTGATTTTCGTCCCAGCTTTGAGGAAATGAGGAGGCATAATTCTGCCGTTGCTCGCAATTGCCGAAAAAAAAACTATGACCTTCGCATTCCAGCACTTCAGGAACTTCTTCTTGGATTTTTGCAATCACTTGCGAGTTACGAAGACTTGTTTTTCGTAGACGAAAAATTTATTTTAATCTGCCAAGATCCTAACAGCCTCTCCACGATTCTTTAGATTATTTAAGAGCAGTAGATTCTTTTCAATCCTGATGTCTTTTGATTTTGTAGTAAGTATGCAATGTCTTTGCCTGCAATAAGATTTCATTATGAAATCTTGTCTAACAGCTGATGAAATGGTAATTTCGCTCATTTTTCGTACCTCAACCAATTTTGTCATGGATCTGCGAGTGTTTGCTTTTATGATTCGTTTTAATCCACTTAATGGAAGAGTTTTGTATCATTTCTTCGGTTGTGAGTCTTTCGTTCAAAACTTTCTCAATTTTTAAGTTTCACCACTTTTTGATAAACTGTACTCTTTGCATATTTTGTTAGCTTTAAAATTGAGGACGCATCGCGTCCAGCTCGGTACATTTCTGCTATTGTATTTTTTGAGCGATTTCGGAGGTTTCAGGCATTTCAAAATTTAAATGTGTTTTTTCAATAAATAGATGTGTGCTAGGAAAATAATTCAAGAGAAATATTTTTTGCGAATTAATCTAAAGAAGCACTTATACTATAAAAATAGTGCCAATACTTCGTTACTCACACACACGCACACACACACACATATATATATATATATATATATATATATATATATATATATATATATATATATAATCTAAATGGAGTGCATCATGTCGAATATATTCAGTAATTAACAAACACTTGCCGAAATTGCTTAAAATTTATGTTGTCAAGTGGTTTTGCGAGGTGGTTAAGCCCATCTTCTACACTGTCGAAGATTAGCGTTTTTTTAAGAACCCACAAGTATGTTCGGCCATCTGTGTTCGGACGCTGTCGAATGCTACCAGATATAGCAAGGACTGAGACAATTTATGACTAAATTCTGATATGATGGTCTCCTTCTGCAACAGGAAAAAAAAAACTTTCGAATGCAGAAGACTCACATCATAGTCATTATGTGACATTACTAACTTATTTTTTATATACTTTTGGTAATACTATATATTTAAATCCAGGTATACGCCACCCAGTTGCCTGGGCCTGTACAATGTGCCGACTGCTCCTCTGCAGAGGGTAAGCCTCATCCCCACAAAATGGCCTGCGTAAGACGCTAAATGGAACCTTATATTGAAGCTGAAGTCCTAGCGCTTTGGGTAATGTGGAGTACCCCATTTTATTTCAATTGTTTCTAAGTTCCCTCTGACCTGTATTGGTGGTAACAATTATGGTCCCATCTATAGATCGAATAGAATTGTTCAATCATTTACTATGGATTGTCGTTATTATTATTATTATTTATTTTAAATCATACCACGGTGTGCAAATTATTTTTATAACGTTGGAACACTTAAAAGATAGAATTACTTATGTTAAATAGCGATACTTAAATTATTTAACTGTGTGCAAGAAATTCTTGGTATTAAATAAAATAAAAAATGTCTGATTAAAATAGTTGAAAACACTTAGTCTGTTAAAATAAATGAGTTATAACGACTCGTTTTTAGTTACCTTAAAGAAATTCCCTGATAAATCACATATATAAAAATAGGATTTGGCATTAAACATTCCATCAAGATTGATCTATCATATGTCAACTAAACAACACACACACACATACGCACACACACACACACACACACATATATATATATATGTATGCATGTGTGTGTGTACTAATTACGCCAACGTATATATCTATGCTTATCTTCAATATCATATATATATATATATATATATATGTGTGTGTGTGTGTGTGTGTGTGTGTGTGTGTGTGTGTGTGTGTACAACTGTACGCACACAGACACATGTAATCATGCTCACTCCTATGTGCGCATATGATATTGTTCTTAAATATCTTCAACCAGTAGCAGAATATATAAAATATCACATTTTTATGCTTGTTTTGTATAAAATATTTAAGAGTTAACTTAGCAACATCTCAGGAATATCAGTACGCCACAGAACCTATATCATTAGTTTATTGATTTTAATGACATACGAACCCGGGTAGGGTTATTTTATTCTAAGAGGTGAGGGTAAAGTTTTATAGTACATTCATAATTATATTTTGCATTGTTCTTTCTGAAGTGTTTTTTTTACAATCGAACAAGAATATATTAATGATCTATTTGACCCATTTCTTGTACCTTTTTCAATCTAATAATATTAATGTGTTTGTGTAGTAATATGGTTTAAAAAACTAATTATAAACCTTAATAAACAATAACTTCAAATAAATATATTTTATCAAAATAGTTTATACATGGTTTTTGGAAGTCAGTATAGTTACCCAAAACGGATAATTTTCAAAGAGATCTGTCTAGTTAATCCGGGTCAGAGTAGACCAGAAGTAATAACCATGAAAGATAGTCTCAACTCGCGCAGATCTCCAGTACCAAAGCCTCACAACAAAATGCAAATATCATACACCACGCATCCATTTTCAGGGGAGGCGAGTTAATCCTCTGTAGAAGATGGAGACTGTATTATAAACCTGACGAATAAGACAACCTGCAAAGCGTAATTTTAGTACCAGTACTGTAGAAAATTTTAATATAGATGGTGAAACAGAAGACAAATAGATATTACGGAAAGTTCAAGATTTAATTAAAACGAACGTTGTAGTAATTCAATATTCTGTTCGGTTAATATTAATTATATCATCGTCTCTACTCTCTTTATGATATTGGAAATTATAATACATGTTCATTCTCAGTTTGAAACCCTTAAATTAAGCATTTAGACTTTTGCTCTATGTTGTCTTGTAGAAATATTTCCCCGACGAAAACTAATCAAATGCCAGCCAACGACATGTCATTTTGGTCGTACGACCGATGATAATTAACTTCTTGAATAATTGCGCTGTCTTATTGTCACCAAATGACAATCAGGGGAGGATATGAAATGGCCTGACCCATTCCCTCTCTTCATGTAGAATTCAATTAAATCTTGCGTCGATCTCGAGGTAAGTCTCGACGATGCAAATAATGACTGCATTTGAATCACTATTCTTTCACAATAGAGTCTTCCGTCTGCGACTGTTTCTAAAAACAAATTAGTTCTCGATGAATATGAATGAATTAAATATGAAATGCAAATTTCGAAAAACACATCACACACACACACACACACACACTATATATATATATATATATATATATATATGTTTAGGGTGTAAAACATGTTAACATTTCTGTGGGAGTTCAATTATGATTTTATAATTTTAAAGTCTCCGCCTTTCATTCTCTCAATCAATATATTATTAGAATTTTTCTCAGGTGTTTTAGACGTACCAGTGGTACTTTTCTAATAAAGGTAAGCCTATTGAAACTTGTGAGATTCAAAGAATATTTTGACAGGGTTGGTGAACATGTGGATACTCTTTGAAATTATATTATAAATATATCGTAATGAGGCTTTAAGAAAATGGAATGAGAGACCCAGAAACATTGTTAATTAAAAAAAAACAACTACACCAACCTTTAATAGGAGGTTTAATAACTGGCTAGTGGCTTTGAGTTTAATTATACTTATAATGTAACAAGTGATGAACGGATAAATTAATAATGAATGAATTAAAATCCAAGACATTTGAATGTCAACAATGATTAACTTGGCTCAATTTGATGTTCCATCTCATTAAAGGTTTATTTTTAATGAACGACATTCTGAATCTTTCTTTCCATTTTGTTAATGCTTTCTGATGAGGCAGGCTGCGTCGGCCGCCTGTCGAAATAAATTGATAATAGCATAATGACAATATGGTGAGTTTTCTTTCAAATTATATTACAGACATGTATATATATATATATATATATATATATATATATATATATATATATATATATCCTTCTTTTTTTGTCAATGTTCTTCATTTTCGAATGGATTTTTATAAAACAAACAAATCTTATGGATTAAAGTATTTTTAAATCACACTGGTTTAAGAAAATGAATACAATATTACTGGGGTGCTTTGGATTGAATTTACTGTTGTCTTAAACTGGCTAAAAAGATTCTTACATTTATTCCTATTCCTCAGTAGCAGTAATATATATATATATGAGAAATTCTATGATATATACAAGACACGGCTACGTATGTGCCAAATGTTATAACTGCATGTTTATTAACTTGAAATTTATTAGGAATATATTATCTTTTTAGAAAATACAATCGGACCGTTAAATGTGGATTCTTTTTAACCAAATCTCACCTAAAAGTGAAATATTCATCATTTTCACACTCTTTTGAAGACATCATATACTGACAAAAATCAGCGTACTTACTATCAAATTATAACAAAACCTATGGTCTGTAGAACCAAAATGTATTACTAAATTTATTCTCACATTTTTAAGTTTTCGGAATGGCGTAATGACAAAAGCGCTGGAGTGTAGATTTGCAATAAGCGATTTAGAACTCCAGTTGCTCTCTTGCATTCAGTTTCGGTGGCGATCGTGGTGTAATAGATATCATCGAAGGAAATGGATACGGCAACCCTAGTTCCAGTTCTGAATGAATTTCCTTGCATTTCAAATAGCGCTAATACAATTGGAAAAGGTGTGAATTCATGCATCCTGCCTCAAACGATCAATAAATAGTAGGTCAGACTAGTTTCTTTAGCCTTAGTATGATAATCAGTCTTGAAGAAGAAAAACGTTGCCAAACTTCACTTAAAAATTGATCTTGTGTCACATCCAGTTCGAGCGGAAGGGTTGATGAATACAGACATTCACTTTTGCGCTAATACCCTTCGGAAAGGTATTAATTCATTTATCTTTTCAGCTTGGGGTTAAATAGTATCACATCTGTTTCTCTACAAAGTTAGATTTCACATTAAATCACCCAATAAAAAAAGAAACCATCATATTTAAATCACGTACGGTTTATCCTTTCTGATGTTGTTTTTTTTTTAATATAAGTAAATGAATACTATTTTATAAGTTAGCTTAAAAGTTTATTGATAAAAAAATTTGAATTGATATGTTTCAATTTGCTTCATTGTGTATTGAATCAAAGCATTTATTCAGAAAGGCGAAAAACCACTAACTTAAAGCGTAACATTATATAGAAACATGTCCTTGTTAAAAAAATGTTCTCACCATAGCTATTTTTAAAAAATTCTTTCCTAAGTAATCTTAGCGCTTGCAATAAAAGGCGAACAAGGTAATTGCCTCACATAAGCTTTATTCAATGTAATTTTACTGTAGTTTAATTGAGATGAAGTTTTTAGTATCAATAGCTGTCCCAGTCAGCTGGGACCGTAGAATACACCGACTGCATCTCTGCATCAGTGTAAGACCCCTCCACCCAACGAGTACCTATATAGGGTATTAAACAATCTCATGGCGAGGCTCCAGTAATGCTGGAGCTGGTACGAATGCGGAGTACCTCTTCATTGCAATCGTTCCCAGGTGCAATCTGGCTCGGAATAGTAGCACCTGATGGGATCATATCTTCTGGTCAAATAGACCTATTTTAAAATTAATGTACTTTAACATTTAAGCTGAGAGTAAACAAATAATTTATGCTAAACTGAATTGCTTGAAATCGAACTTTTCAATCATTTAACTGTGTGTAAAAAATGACAGATGTTTAATTGAACTGTTTGTGATGCATAGCAATAGATGGAACCATTTAATTCTGTAAAAACAAACGATTAATAATAAAAAAATGACTATTCGTATTAGACAGAAATATGTAAAACCATTTAACTGTGTGCATAAAAGTGCACTCAAACTCGTTTAGCAATGATATCTATAAAATCTGTTTAGAAATTATGTATTAATATGTATGTATAAAAAGGTTTTGGCATTAAATAACCAACAATGGTTGATATGCCATAATACCAAATTATAAGTATTTGTAATGAACAGATGTAGGGGGAGACAAGTATGTTCACCCACACCACAGCGACGTTTTTAATGAAAAAATTTAAAAAATAATTGTATTGTGGATGACTGGTCATTACCTTGTGACCACATTGTCCCAAATCTCTGAAGGGTATAAGCCAGTAATTTGTTTGGAGAATTACAAGTCAAGACCTATTTATTGGGGCTATGTGACCCCCACTTCCTCTCTAGAGATCGGCTGTAATTTATTGTTAGTTGTTCACTAAGGTTACTTTATATATATATATATATATATATATATATATATATATATATATATATATATATTGTTTGCAAATAAATTGTTTTTAGGTAACGATTTAATCAAACGAGACTTCATTTATTTGCAGAAAACATTTTCGGTTATTGCTATTAAACACTAACTATTCAGTTTAACATCAGTCATTTGTTTGGACACAGTCAAAATTGTTAAAAAATTATATTTGTACAATAGATGAGACTCTAACTGGATCAAAATGAAACTAAGAGCAACGGCAATGGAGGAATACTCAACATTCCTCAAAAATCACTTGGACTGAAGCTCCATCATCAAATGCTGTTTAGTTTCATATCCAGAACACTCTTTGCTAGAGATGTGGTTTTATCCTGCTTCATAGATGCCGTCGGCGTATACTACAGAACCATTCAAGAAAATTTAGTGATGGTGGAATACACCTTCATTGCCACTACCCAAAGATTCCCTGCGATCTGGATTACTTAGACGTTTTACGTCCCATATATGAACAATATAGAACTTTTCAAACATTTATTATTTTACGCATATAATCATTTTTCCCAATAGCATTAACTGATGGTTTTTCACTCGAGTTTGAATGAGAGCAAATCTCCTCAAGTCTCCATGACTCATCATAGTTTTCCTGCTGATCATGATAATGCTGCCGTTTGAATGGTCCCCTTTTGTCCTCTTATTTCCAAGTCCTCAGTCCGTTGGTGACATTACCAAGAGAGCCAATTACAATTGGCATCATGTTCCACGGTTTTTCAGGTCTCTAGCAAGTTCTAAGTAGTTATCTTTCTTTCCATTTCTTTCAGTTTTACACTGCGATGAGCCCGAACAGCAAGGTCCACTATTCGGCAGGTTCTCTTTTTTTGTTGACTATCTCTAGGTTTAGTCATCCGACCAAGAATAGGTTATCAGTTTGTATCTCAAATGTCCAGGGAAGTTTGTGCGTCTCATTTTCTAGAACGAATTCTGAGTTGTACTTAAGCCATGTATTCATTTGGTCAAATTTAAACTTGTTGCAAATTTCCAAGGGGATCACTTTCCCCATCCAGTCGTGTCTACTCTTATACTCTTTTTGCGGTAGCTTACTTATTCGCTTATTATGTGAAAGATCGCTTATTTCATTGTGTCTTGTCTGTTTTTGCTTTGACATAGCGTATTTCTGTGGTGCTATCAGCAGAGATTCAGTTTGTCTCTTAAGGCTTCTTTTTCTCTGCCATGTCCAAGTTTCGCTTCTTTTTTCACTTAAAATGTCCATAGTGATTTTTCTTCCCGTTTTTGTCTTTCGTTATTTTAGTTCTGTTAATGCTTGCGTTGTCTGTATTCTTTTTGTCACCGTTATCAGTTTTACTTTGCATTTGTTTACTGTAGTCTTCGAGTCTCTGTATCAATGCGACGACGCTATCTTTGATGGTGGCGAGGCCACTTCCATTTTTTCTTGACACATACAGTCTGTTTACGTCATCTCTGGGATGTAAGGCCTCAGGCATCGTCATGAGTTAACTTGTTATCTGGTCCTTTTGTTTAAAATCCTTCTTCCTCCACTTCAAAAATGGACCCCGAGTATCTGACAAGGAGGACAAGTCCAGGTGTTTATCCCTTAGATGAGATTTCTGCTATATAGTTGGATTTCCAGTAGTTTCCTTGATCTCCTGAGATAGACATTTTAAATCTGTTCCTTCATCTCAATTTCTTTGATGGTTCCCGCTTCCAATATTCCCAATATTTTCCAGTTTCCTTTTTTCCAAGCATTCTGATCTTTTCTTAGTTAGGTAGTTCTATTCCTTCCGTCATGTTTTATTCTCCGCTAATCATATTTAGCATGGCACATTTTTCTAGACCGAATTCTATTCCTATGTCCTGATTGAATATCCTCACTGTCTGAATTACGATTTCCAATTCTTTTTTATTTGTGACAAATAGTCTTATGGTTGTTGAGTGGCATCATCGCAATCTCAAATAGTAATGGTGATAGCACATCTCCTTGGTAGATACCACTCTGGATTTTGACTTCAGGTAAGCTTTTTCTTCCTGCTGACACTTCCACTTTCCAGTTTCTTTATGCTTTTCTCGATAAATTTTATGTTCGATATCTTCTTTAAGACTTTCTATTATCCAGCTTTGTGGAACAATATCGTATGCATTTCTATAATCAATTCAGGCCGTCGCTTGATTTTTGCGTCTCATCTTGCTATGTTTTGATATATGCTATTCAATATTTACAGTAGCTCCCTTGTTCCTCTGGTCCCCACTTTGCATTCCTTCTATTCCTCATATAAGTATACGCACCTTATTACCGAGTAGTAAATCACATCGATATTATTATTATTATTATTATTATTTCTTTTATGAAACCATAGAGTTTTGTGTAAATTATATATATGTTGTATAGTGGCTCCTACCACGTGACTTCTGGTATCGCGGAGGTATAAAAGACGTCGTGCTTCCTCAACACTTCAGGGTTCTGCAAGGCCTCGGTTAGTTACTTCGGACGTAACCCCTGCAGGGCGAGACTTATAGTATTTGTTGGATTGTAACTTCTGTTAATAAATAACTAACTCTTTATTTCACTGTATATCTGTTCCATACTACAATACAACAATATATTACAAATGAATACTCGATAAAATGAACGATTAACATTAAAGTGAATTATTATTGTCTGGAATACTTCAAACTGCTAAACTGTGTACAAGCTATAATTTATATAAAACAGAATTATTAGTATTAGATAGGCATACTTAAAACCGCTTAACTGTCAAAAAGAAATTATTGATAGTGGATGTAATTATTTATGTTAGAGAAGAATACTTGAAAAGACTTTATTGTGATCAAACAATAATTGATAGTGAATTGAATTATGAGTGTTAGACAGGAATACTTGAAACCATTTACAGTGTGCAAAAATGCAATATAATCACTCGTTAAAAAGTAATGTTTCCTAAAAACTAGGTAGAGCCAGGACGTTGTGGTAAGCGACCAAATTCCAGATGCCTAATCGTTTAAAATTCACACACTCACTGACACACACACACACACACACACACACACACACACACACACACACATATATATATATATATATATATATATATATTAACAGGATGAGGCATGAAATAACATACAAAAGTTGATGTTATAAAACATTCATAGCAAGAATTGCCTGCTTTTAAAGAAACTGAATTCGGCAGAAACTTTGCATATTGAAAATTCGAAGAATTTCTTATCTAAGAAGTCTACAATCTCACTCTGCTTATGATGTTTTATCATGATTTAGACTGATAGTAAGATAGATAAATTATCATGACAAAGTCGGTTATTGATATGAATTTTTATATCAGTTCTTTTTTTATTACTTGTATGTATGTTTTTACTAAACATACTTTAGAACTTATGATCCTTTTCAAGCGATTAATTGTTGGATATTTCTTGAAAAATGTTATATTTTTATAATATCTTTCATCATAGAATAGTGTTTGGGAAAAACATAACACTTCCACATAATTCTTCAAAACATAAAAAAAGTAAATTTGGCGAACTTTGTCAAGGGTGACCCAAAGGCTCCGTTTTCAATAGCTACTACAGTGAGGTGTACGAAAGGGCACTACTTCTTTCCCTGGATTGTTCCACTTTACCTGATAATGCTGAGTTTTAAGCAAGGCGATATCTAGTGTCATTTTTTAGTCTTTAGTATGACTCGACCAGGGATTGAACCCCGGTCTTTGCACAATTAGCAAACACTATACTCATTAGGCCAATTATCTTTTACTTCAAAACATACATGACAGTTAATCACTTGAAAATGATCATTATGGATGCAACACATATAACGAATGTTTATACATACAGAATAAATAAATAAATAAATAAAAACTAACACTAAATGTGGAATTATTTGTGATCCATTTCATTATAAGATATTTACCTTTCTCTCTTTGGATATACAACAATCTCTTCATACACAGAACCACACATACACACTCACGCACGTACACACAAAGAAACGCACACGCACCCGCATATATATATATATATATATATAGATAGATAGATAGATAGATAGATATAAAACAATCTAAAATATATATTAGGGTTCTCGAAAAAATGACGTGATACTGGAGAGGATATAAAACAAATTTAAGAGACATTTACACCTATATAATAGAAATGTAATTAATTCAGTTTTCAAAAATGCTGCTGAACAAATTCTATGAAAGATAAGATCCTGAGAATTGGAGGTTCTTTAGCATCGTCCATATTCACCGTATTTACCACAGAATGATTTTCAATTGTTTCCACCACAATAACATTTCATGAGTGGAAAACTTTCAGAAAAAAAAGTAAGTGGAAAACAGTCTTTCAAAAATGTTGACTTCCTGTGCCCAACAGCAGCCGTTAAATTTGAACGTGACTCTTTTATTAGAGTATTTAAATAAATTAAGTTTGCATTGCTTGCTATCCTCATAAAACACTATTACTTTACTTACTCAGCATAATTCCATTGTTATCACACACACACACACACACATATATATATATATATATATATATATATATATATATATATATATATATATAATCAAATATTTTGTAAGAAACTTGTGAGTGAATCGGCGAGTATTGAACGAAAAATGTTTGGGTTTAAACTTGATTTCTCGTATGTATATCTGTACCAGTCTGATATTAAGTTTGTATATATATATATATATATATATGTGTGTGTGTGTGTGTGTGTGTGTGTCTGTGTCTGTGTGTCTCTGAGTTTATGTAGATGTTCCATAAGTGTGTGTGCCCAAGGATATATATGTATTTATTTAAGTATTCATCTAACAATTAATGCCTCTCTCTCTCACTCACTCTCTCTCTCTCTTTCTCTCACTCTCTCTATCTCACACACACACACACACACTGTTTGTATTATGCGTGTGTCTGTAAGTGAGAATGTGTATGTATACGTGTGTGTATATATACATCAATACATATACTCACAGTTTTCCTCCCGATATTGGACGGAAGCTATTACTAATAAAGAGCTGTAATGACATATGAGCTCTCCAATATGTAAGTGTATGTTAGACAATATCAGCCTATTAAGCGCGACTGCCAACCCCATTAGTTTTCGATTCGACTCAAGAATAACTGACAGGTCGTTCTCACTGAGCCAACAGTCAGTAATTGGCCACGCTTGCGAATGGCTTTACTGCAAGTGAAACATCTTCACAAACGCGGACACCATCTTTCTTTTCAAAATGACAATGAAAATCACCCCTCAAGCGATAAGGCATCTGGCATTTGGCCGCTTACCATAACTTACTGGCTCTACCCAGGACCTAATATAACCATATTCTTTGGCAGATTTCAAGCCTGAAGATTTTGTATGTGTGAGGCAGCGTCAGAATGCATGCCTGTAATATGTGTGCTTTTTGAAGCAGGTGCTAGTTTTCTTTCCTTTCTTCTGATAATTAGCTTTTGCGAACAATACTTACCTATTGCCAAGTTATTTTAAATGTTATAGGATAGGAAAAAATAATGTTACACAGTATTAATTTTATTGTCAAAAGTAGAATAACTTTATTCATTTTATTTTAATATGCTTTATTTTTACTTTTTCTTGATAAAAAGTTCATCTTGCCCACGTGGCTTCTTTTTTCTTGAAGCAACATGTGTACATTTCTGGATTTATTGTATTTTCTAATTAATTGATAAAACATGTTGATGGTTAATTTCATTTACTTCTTTGCTCTGTCGGTTGAGCGGGATGGAGAATACAACGACTGCTTTTCTACTGAGTGGTAAGAACTTCCTCAAGGAATCGGATGCAGGAGGTTTGGGGAATGCGGAGTACCCCGTCATCGGCATTGCTGCCAGTTCAACTCTGGCCAAGAGTGGTAGCACCTGATAGGGTCCTATCTATGGGTCAAATAGAACTAAACTGCGTACTTATGCTCAAATGAATTGCTTGAATTAGAACTGTTGACTAAACTGAATAGCTTGAATTAGAAGTGTTTTTAGTAATCAAACTGTGTATTCATTCTAAATGGATTTGTTTGAAATAGAACTGATTATTTGTATAAAAATGGATTTGGCATTAAATTACTGACAAATGTTGATATGCCATAAAACCCAAATAAAAAACAAACAACTAACTGTTATTTCTTTTGTGACATATGAATTTTTTTCTGAACCTTTCCAACCGACATGTGGTAGAATACAAACAATGCATCCACAACAGAGGAATAAGACTGTCCCCGAGAAATTGTGTGTAAAATAGGACAATAAACTATATCTGATGAAATGGCTCCAGTTCTGGAAACCAAGAAAATGGGGACTACCCCTTCGTTGTCATTACACTCAAGTCTGCTGTCTGAGACAACACGAAGAAACAATCATAAATCCAACCCTTTAACACCCACCACTTATAGGTAAACTATTTGGGCAAACTTGATTCTATAGAATTTCAGGTTAACAAATCCAGGATATCGATAACTCTGAATTCAAAATCATGGAGGAAAACGACTATAGTTTTGTCGAAGGCATAGTAAACATTACATTTGAGTCTGCCAAAAGGCTCTGAAACTACAATTTTTCTCTGACTTTTCGTCCTAGTCCAGTTCAGTTGTACAACTCAAAAGATTGTTGAAGGTAGCATTGTCAAATATTTAAGGACGTTAATTTATTTCGTGATAGCTTACACATTCTTATGATAAACACGTTTCTTAAGAAATACCCAGTGTCTTCTTTTAGGTAATGTATGTTTACATTCATGCAAAGTTACCCATCTACAAGGGTAGCTATTTCTCAAGAAATGGGTATATCTTATTTTTTATGCAGATATGTATCTACATTTGTAAGCTTATGCATATAAACATACTAAAGAGCAAGTTTTCCAACGCTTACGTTATACACATTTCAAAAGAAATGTGTTGGTATCTAGCGGATAACAGCTAGTTTGATTTCAGAGTTGTTGTTTTTTTTTGTTTTTTTTTGCTTTTATCGATTGTTTCTCTGTGATAACCCAATATGCCCTACACTTTACCGATAACTGAAAGGAGAAAAATGCGATGAATGTCTTTTTCCTATTGCGTTAGCAGGAAGTAAAACGCAAAAAGCTACTGTTGAGTACGGAAATGTTCTTTCTAAACACAACTGATAGACAACTTATTTTGGAACCAATGCATGTATTGAATTCAAAACTCTGAATTCAAACCTGTTAAACTCCGCGTAAAAATTGACCTTGTGTCATATCCTGCCCGAGCGGAGGGGTTGGTAAATATGATAATCTCAAGTTGATGCCCAAGCTGTTTTAGTAATATAGATAATAGTTTGAACAGTTAATCAATTGCCAAGGAGAGTTCGAAAGGAACAGCTGATTTTCATCATGCTCTTCAATCTCCATAAAGTTCACAACGCGTGAAATAGATATGACATATGAAGTAAAATAAGGTTACATAAGAATAGTTTGAGCTTGGTTGTTTGGGTCACGGCAACGAACAAGATTACGAGAAAAGACACAGGGGTGCGAAAGAAGACAGAGGAAGGGAATAAGAGTAGCGGCCAGAAAAACACAAAACATGAGAAAACAGGTCACACCTGAGGCATTAATTATAATTGAAGATTGAAATTTAAAATCCAGTTTAAATAGATGGTGGTCTTACAAATTTAATTTTAGTTTGTGTATTTTTGAAGGCTTGCTTTTAAAACGATAGATATAGTATGGTTATCAAAAACCGTGACGAAAGAAAGGCATGAAATTTCTTTTCTCGATGCTTTACACAATTGCCACTTATATTAAGAATGACGAATATAGCTTCCTGCATATGCATTTAAAATATTAGATGCATGAATATATGTTCTGTATTTGAGTATATGTTCTATCAGGTTTGATGTGATATATATATATATATATATATATAACATCACACCGAATATATGTTTATAGACTATACCTACACCGAGAGATAGTACATATACTCACGTACCAAATATTTTCAATGCATATGCATTAAGCAAGCTATATATATATATATATATATATATATATATATATATATATATACGCGACGCCTTCAGTAAGTTTTCAGATTTTTTTGTACAGGCATTTAAGATAAGCGTGGACTCTTGAAAATTCAATATGTTATTGCTATACATCTTATGAGATGACTGACCAATTTTTATGATTTCAGGTTCAAATGAACAGCTACAGCACGAATTGGAATACTTCCTATTAAAGCCTGCTTATCACAGCTGGTGAATTTCAAAAATGCGATCTTGACGTGAGGATACTTTAGAAGAGCGATATGCAATAAAATTATCTTTTAAACTTGGAAAAAATGTCACAGAAATATATGGAATGCTTCAGACTGCTTTTGGACCATCTTGTATGAATCGAGTATCAGTTTTTGAGTGGCATAAGAGATTCAAGGAAGGCAAGGAGTCTGTGAGGGATGATGAGAGGTGTGGGAGGCGTAAGGAAGTCAATACACTAGAGTTGATTGGCCAAAGGGTTATGGTTAGGGTTACTATGTTGAGGTTTTAAGGGATTTCAGGAAGAGATTCCGTCGAAAGAGGCCATCAGTCTTCAAATCGGCTCAGTGACATTTCCTCCAGGACAATGCACCAATCCACAACTCCATTCTTGTCACAGACTATTTGATCGATAGGGCATCAAGACAGTTCCTCATCCTCCCTATAGTCCAGACCTTGCTCCTTGTGACTTTTGGTTATTCTCTAAGCTCAGAGGCTGTCGTCATGAGACTATTGAGGAGATAAAAGAGGCTTTGACGAAGGTCATTGACACGCTCACTCAAGAGGATTTCCCTGGGGCCTTGCAGTAGTTGTTGGAACGGTACAACATGTGCATTGAAGCCAGTGGAGATTACTTCGAAGGAGACTAGAGTTTCATGTGTATACTATCAATAAAAGTGCCCATACAAAGAAAGTCTGGAAACTTATTTAATGATCCGTGTATATATATATATATATATATATATTTATATACGACATATATCTATCGATCTATCTATATATATATATATATATATATATATGTATACACATGTGTGTGTGTGTGTGTGTGTGTGTGTGTGTGTGTGTGTGTGTGTGTGTGTGTGTGTGTGGTATACTTCTATATGTGTTTACTCAACTCCTTCACTACAAGCAGGATGTGTCAGAAGATCGGTTTCAGGTGGAGTATTAATGATCTGAATTCAAATATTGTTATTATCTTAAGCTGCTTACATTACCAAGGCTAAAAAACTAAGAAAGCCCTACTATATACTAACAGCTGGAGGGTAAAATATATGCTACCGTACATTTCCCAAAAGTTTTAGAAGGATATGAAACGCAAGCACACTCAGGTTGCCAATTCGAATTAATAAAACACTAACTGCTATGCTCAGCGCGTCTCTATAGAAACGTCCATTTTTCATCAAGCAATGTAATTCATGAAGATAATTTTTAAACATTTAATATTTAGGAGTATAAGATTTAATAAAATATTTAGGACTATAAGATTTAATAAAATATGAGCATGGTTTGATGGATCGGTGCAAAATGTACTTTTTAGTGGGTTCTATTTCGCTTTAATTTTCATGGTAAAGGGATTTGGAACAAATAGTCTATTTTTAGTACTTATGTGGCTTCCTACAAACTTAAGTAAAGTTGGTGACCGTAATCGAGGGCTATCCGAAGGCTTTCTTTTCAATAGCTACTACAGCGAGTTGTTTGAAATTGCGCTAAACTTTTCCAGGGATTACTTCTCTTTACCCTTGAAACTTAATTTATATCTATGGTAAGCAAAGAGGTATCAGGTTCAATTATTGAGTCCTTGGTGAGTATCGACCAGGGATTGAACCCCTAGTCTCCCAGGTCATTAGCGAACACTCTAACCAATAGATAATGACAGTTATAAAAAAGTGTTTAAGAAACAAATTCTGTAGATTCAAGGGAAACAAACATGATATACATCTTCGAGTAATTAAACGTAAAAGTTCAACTAACCGATACCATTTTATTTTCTAACGCTGCCACTCAAAGGGGAGCTTAGAATAAGCTAACTGTATCAACTCCCATGTAAGACTCCTTAGCACCACTATTAAAATGATGTCATGGGTATGACATACATTAAATTGCATGTGGTAGAAGGGCTCAAATTCTGAAGTTATAGGGACTCTAGAGTAACACTTCGTTGCCATTACTTCCAGGTCCACTCTGGCCCGGAATTTAGTAACTGTAGTGGTCACATCAATTGGTCAAATAGATCTTTTCACAAATTAATTGGACTGCATATAATTATTAGATATCCTATAAAATTAAAGTAAATTTGGCGGCTGTAGTCGAGAGCGACCAGAAGGCTCCGTTTTCAATAGCTACTACAACGACGTTTAGGGGAGGGCACTACTCCTTTCCCTGGATGGCGTCTGATGCGTACTTTATAATGAGTGTTAAGCAAGAAGTATTCAAGTATCCTTTTTTACAGTTTTGTACAACTCTACCTGGGATTGAACCCCGTTTTCCATGGTTATTGGCGAACACTTCAACCATTACACCAATAGAGAGATAGGATATCTGTAAAACCTTTAAAAATCTTCATAAAAATGAAAATATGAACGTACAATATAGGAGATCTGAAATCGAGACATAAAATAATTCCATACACACACACACACACATATATATATAAATTCTTTTTCACTGTTTGTCCAAAGAGAGAAAAAAGTTAATATTTTAAAATGAATAGGTCCACTAAGAGATTTGTATTTTTAAAATATTCATTTATTTCGTTCTTACATACGAACGTGTATGTTTTCAGTTAGTTGCTATCGTTAGAGAACATATGTAGCACAAGGTCATGCAAATGGAGCACTCAATGAGACTTGAACTTAATCGTGTTTCTTAGTCGAATGTTTAAACACAAGTGAGTTCAAGTCTCTTTGAATTCCCCATTCACATGGCCTTGTGTCACATATGTTGTCTGAAGAACGTAACAAGCTGGAAACATACACGGATTTAATAAATGAATAGATAAATAAATCTAAAAATACAAATCTTTTACTGGACCTATTAATTTCAATATATATATATATATATATATATATATATATATAGCTGTGTTTATATATGCTTGTATGCATGTACATAAACTCTAGCTATGGGTACAACAGAAGGGTAGATTGCAATTTCTATATTTGGCGTGACAACCGGTCAAGATGAAAGAAAAATTATGAATTCAAAACCCGTAGTGTGTTGTTCAGGAGAATTCGTGGCACATTGGTGTGACCGTAGTTGAAGGTGACCCGAAGGCCCTCTTTTCAATAGCTACTACACCAAGGTGTAGGGGAGGGCGCTACTCCTTTCCCAGGATTGACCCACTTTACCCTTGATCCCTACCTTATAACGCTGAGTGTTAAGCAAGGAGGGATCAAGAACCATTTTTTGAGTCTTTGGTATGATTCGACCTCGGATTGAACCCAGGTCTCCCGGGCCATTGGCGAACACTGTAACCATTATGCCAATGTCCGAGCACATGCACTAGACATGTTTAGCTCTATACAAATAAATCACAACTATAAGAGAATGTGTTAAAATAATTACCAGTTCCTAATCTAACTGAACTATAGGGCCCTCATACATTAAGACAGACGGGAGCCTTATATATATATATATATATATATATATATATATATATATATATATATATATATGGGGCGTGTGTGTGTGCGTGAGTATCGTAGAATCATATAAAGCATTTATTTCAATTTACTGGAGCACACGAAGAAATCGAAAATTCTTTCATGGCACGCCGTTTTACAGTATAAAACGAAGAGCATTGCAAGAATTTATGAGTAAATCTTGGCGTTGACATTGCTATTATAGTTAGCACTCAATGTATGAAACCATTTCCCGGCCAAAAACATCAACGATCTTTGCAGTTCTTATCATTCCATCCCAGTGATGAGACATTATTCTCTGTAGTATTTCATTCTTGCGTGCACCTACCAAATTTCCCACAAACTTAGAAAAAGCCAAGAAATTTGACGAGAGCCAAAAGGGAAAATCTATTTGTCAGGAAATGGTGCCAAAATACTTATGGCAAATGGCGTTTTATTGTGCGAATATTTCCGATAATTCCAAGTCTCTTACACAGAAAATGGTCGCATTTAAAGAGGGTCATAATCTTGCAACGAATACGTCCGGTTGTTTCCAAAAAGCTCCCGCACTGAAATAAATGCAAGAATAAGATTTCTTATTAGATGGAGATATAAGATAAATATCACATTGCTGAAAGGAACTTTCTTTTATAGATCGAAAGTTTCTTTTATAAAGTAAACACAGATTTAAAGGTTATATCTACCGAATTTAAGCTCGTCGTCATGTCAGATATCATTTTTCATTATATGTGAGATTGATTGATAAGGTCGTTGCTGAACTAACAGTGTTCGACAGATGATGCGTAATGCAAAATACATGAAAAAGGAACTAATAAAAAGTACATAGACAACTAAATACAAATATAGTTAATTACTTTTTTTCAGTGATATCAGGTGTAGTGGCAAACGTGCTGGACATCGACGACGTGGTAAACAATTTCGAATACGAGTTGCCCTATTACGTATACTTTCGGATTGATACTCTTAGTAAAGATATGAATCTCTTATTCTTCCACATATATCTTTATTAGCACTATTACTTTCCTTCTACGAGAATGGATTTGGCATTGGTTACGATTTTGGAGTAATGCTTATCGCTGAAGGAAATGAAAACAGTGACCTGGCTTCCAATCCCGAACTTGGCTGTCTGCATTTTACTTTGCGCTTATCATCATCATCATCATCATGTCGTGCCATCAGCATAGATATCCCTGACCTTCTCCCGCCATCGCTCCTGGGAGGAATTCAAGGCTCCATCCTGGGTCAATACAGGGATGCTGTACGTAATTTCTCGCTGGTCGTCCTGACTTTGCTCGTCCATGTGAAGAGGTCCACAGGAGTACGTCACATATGAGTTCGCCCCTCCTGTGGTGTCCTGCATGTCTGGTTCGTCTAACTTAGATAGTTTTCGTAATGGGTAGTCGGTGCTTTATAGGGCGCTGCCTCCAGACACAAGAATGCTTCGAGCAATATTGAACAATTTCGCTGATACTATGGGGAAAGGTATGTATTTACCTGTTCTTTTTCATCGTATGAGTAAGTTGTATAAAAGTCGGAGCTCTTTAACCTGGCTTGGAAAACTCTGAATTCAAACCTGTTGAACTCCATTTAGGAAGATGACAATGTGTCATTTCTGTTTCATGCGGAGGGGTCGGAAAATACATATAAGGATAATATTTTTTGTATAGTTTTTATATAATTTCCATCGGATAATTATCGAAATGATAGTTTTTAGATCGTCTGACATGATCATGGTAAAGAAACTGAATTACCAAGTTACGTTCAATCTACGTCTACGCCATACTAACTTAGGTCTTGTTACTCTATTAATGATGTTAAGCACTCTTTATAAATATAATGAACTAAAAAATCAATATATACATAGATATTGAGTTGGTCCACGAAGAGATTTGTGCTTTTTTAGTATTTATTTATTTATTTATTTCGTTCTTACATACGTATTTGCTTCCAGCTTGTGGCTTCCGTCAGAGAACATATATGGCACAATGCCTTCCTAATGAAGTACTCAATGAGACTTAAACACCCCTGTGTTTGCAGTCTGAACAGTTTCTAGTTGGTTATGAGTTTATATAGAGGTCACTCCTCTGTGTTTCTTTGAGTGTGTTTATCTTAACCTGCTTTACTCCTCATTGGTCTTTGATATTCCATATGATCTTGCTGTTGTTGTTTATATGTGTGTTGTAGTGATTTCGGATTTCACTTATTGTTTTTTTTTTATCTCTGTATTTGTGTTTGAGTGTATATCTTGAGATTTTTTTAGCACGTCGCAAACCTACAAAGCAATACCCCCATGAATTAAAAAAGTAACCATTGAATTTTGGATAGATAAATACCCAGATACATTACACCCAATATTTAACAAAAAGTTATCATAGAGGATATAGAAATAATCCAATTCAATGGCATAAACTATATCCAGACCTTAGAAACAACTATGGGAACAAAAATGGCGCAAACATACGCTACCCTAACCCTAACATAATTAGAAGAAAATCTATGCGAAATAATTGATAGAAAATACGGCAACGACATAAAAGAAGAATTTACCAAAATATATTTTGATGATTGCTTTATATTCTGGATATGCCCATGGGGAGAAATTGACGAGTTACACAACCTACTACAAATACTACACCCCAAAGTAAAATTGACAATGAAACACAGCTCAAACGAACTACCATTCTAGACATCCTTATAAAAAACGTAATTGGTCAAATCATCACAGATATCTACCAAAAACCAAACAATACCTCCTCTTCAAAAAGCCACCACCCCAAAAACTGTATAACATCTGTCTCTTACACTCTAGCTCGTAGAATACTCGCAATAAAGAACTACACACAATCCTATACCAGAGAGGATACCCAACAACACTAATAAATAAGGAATTCGAATCGGCAGAAAAATGACACAAAGACAATTACAGAACCTGAAATAGCACAACATGGAGAAAGCCGTAGCATACGTCGCAACTTACAACAAAATCAACTCAGAACTATTCACAGATATAATTAAAAAAATCTAGAGCAACTTAAAAACTATGACAAAATAAAAGAAATACTAGACACAACATAAATCATTAAAAGCCAGAGAAAACCGAAAAATATTTTTTAAATACTCACCTTTGCTATATTCGGAGAAAACACAACACCTTTTAAAACCCGGAAACAAAATTCAAAATAAATAAATACTTAGGCTGTAACTCAAAAAACGTAGTCTACATAATCATATGTAGCAAGTATAAGGAAATATACCTAGGGTCAACACAGACCCTTAATACAAGAATATTACTTCACAAGAGCAATATCAGAATAACCAATAAAATTGAATGTATTGAAACCCCCATACGACTGTAGTGAAGATAAATTTAAATTAATATACATATACCAAACCAACGACTACACGCTACTTCGAAAAAAGGAAGATACATTTATACTTATAGGTGAACCAAAGTTGAATAAAACACGAATCATACGCACACAAAAAAATGAACACAAACATACATAGATATATGCGTACGTACACACACAAAAATTATTTGTCAAAATAATTACCTGTAAATTTCAGACCACACTACCACACACACACACACACACACACACACATGCACAAGGTATCACATGACCCACACTCACACACAAACAAAGAAAAAATGAATGTTAGTGAAATCCGAAACTACTCCACGCATACCCTCAACAACAAAAAAGCATATGAAATATCTGAACCGATCAGTGGTAAAGCAGGCTATGATAAACACACCCTTAGAAAAAGAGAGGAGTGGCCCGATAACCAACTAAAAAACATTCAAACTGCAAACACGAGTGAGGTCAAGTCTCATCGAGTAACCCATTAACAAGTCCCTGTGAAATATGTTCTCTGGCAAAAGCAACAAGTTGGAAACCTACACATATATAATAGATAAATAAATCTTTAAAAAAAATACAAATCTCTTCGCAGACCAACTCATTTTAAAATATTTCTTTCTTACTTTGGACCTATCCAAAGATAATGAGTTTGGAATTATTCAGTTTGAGACCAAGGGATATCAATATACATAAGGGCCATTTGACTGCTACTAACTCTTATAATGATAATAATATTGTGTTCTTTTTTTGTTTAAGATTTGAAAATAGGATACTATAACAACTATTAATCCTCGATCACAATGTCTTGGACAACAGAGGAAAAATATTTTACATCACTATTATTTTGTAACGAAATCATTCAAAACTGTCTCAAACTAGCAGCAACCTATTATAGGATAATAATTTATTACTGAGACATGCAATACATAAAAAACTAGTATATCCTGAAAGCTGATATAATAAAAACTAAAAAAAAAAAATTCATTCAATTTTTACTTTAGAGTATGTATATTTTACAGTATGTGTTTTAAATGACAGCCATTGAACTCATCTCACTAACAAACCATTATCCTTTTAATTGGTTGTATCTCTTTTGAGACACCCTGTATAAAAGAAGATTCTAACTAATTATTAAATACCGCCATAAAAATAGATTTAAATTCATATGAAAAATGTCAACAATAGAAAAATTGATTGTGATAACATTAAGTAAATTTAGCATCTATGGTCGATAGTGACCCGAAGGCTTCTATTTCAATAGCAACTACGCCAAAGTGTTGAGGAGGGCGTTACTTCTTTCCCAGGATTGCTCCACTTTATCCTTGATACGTACCTTAAAATGCTGAGTGCTGAGCAATTAGGCATCAAATGCCATTTTTATTCTTTGGTATGACTCGATCTGAGATTCAGTCCCAATCTACAGGACCATTGGCGAACAGTCTACCCATAAGACCAATGGACCGGTAATAGTATAAATTCAATGGTATCATTAAAACTATTCTTAGTATTGGTGATGTAATAACGGTAATAGTAGTAGTAATAATGATAAATAAGCAATAATTGTAATTATAATTAATTTTTATTAGTAGTAATATAATTATTGATGAATACTTTTTATAATGATATTAATGAATCTAACGGTAATTATAATGGCAGTATTCAGAAAAAATGTATTAAGAAAATAAATATAGATAAGATTTTTATTTTACATAGAAATCAAATAAAACCCTAAATATTTATATTAAAATAAAGATCAGTTTGATCATGGTTAACTAGTACATGCAGTCCCGCATGTTACATCAATAGGCTGACTTTCAACTGGCCGGTGAAATGTAAGGAAAAATTAAAAATAACCATTCATGGTTGCATATGAAATTAACCGCAAAAGAGAATTAACTTTAAAAATAGAACAATGAAAATAATATAATCTGTTGATAGAATTAATCCGACGTTAATCTTATTACTTTCAACATTAAAATCCATATTTACACTTTGTCTTTTACTAATCCATGAATTATTAACGGCTGTGAGCTATCTTGCTTTTATGGTTTTAAAATAACGTCGGATACATTCGACCAACATGATTATATTATTTTCTCAATTCAGTTTTTAAGATTAATTATCTTTTTAGGCTAATTTCATATACGAACATGAATGGGTTATTTATTTATTTATATTTTTTTTGTTTACATTACTTTGCCCTGTCAGAAGTCAGTCAGTTCATGAAATATGCGGGGCCTTATTTATTAGTTAATGTAACATGCAGAGACGTATTTTCTAGCTGGCCATGGTTTGATATTTGTAAGTGTCTTTATCACCGCGTTTACTTCAATAAATAAAAAGACATATTTTTCTTAAAATTGAACAGTTTAATTTATTCATTATATATTTTTTAACCCACTGAAATAACATTTTTTAATAATTTTTCTCTCCAATGTGTGATGGCTTTCTGAAGAGGTTGGTTTCTCCTATCGAGTAGCCAGCTGAAATAAATTTATAAGAGCCAAATACCAGTTTGCTGAATTTTTTAAAGATTAAATACACACACACAGACACAGGTAGACACACACACACACTAACAGACACACAGACACACACACACACACACACACACACATATATATATATATCATCATCATGTCGTGCTGGAAGCATGGATATCCCTGAGCCTCTCTCGCCACTTTTCCCTATCGTTCATCGCCTCAGGCAGGTCTTCTGGACAACATCCTGTATCCTCACATAGTTGCTGAATGTATGTTCGTGCTGTCCGTCCTGCTTTTACACAGCCATGTGTGGGGGTCCATAAAAGTACATCACTTATGAGTTCGTCCCTGCTTCTCCAGCAGAGTTCCGCATGTCTGGTTCGTCTAACTTGAATAGTTTTCGTGATAGGAGGCAGGAGGCCGTACAGTTAGTGTCTTGTGGAGTTCTACCGCCAGGACTTGTTCAAGATTGCTCGCAGCATTCTTGTGTAATTGCCGTCTAGCTTCTTCTGCAGCCGTTTTGTTAGAGTCCATGTAGTGCATCCATATAGCAGCATCGATGCGACCGCTGCCTGGAAGAAACTGCGTTTCATTTTATCGATTAGGTCTGATTTCCATATAATCGATAGCCTATTGATAGCTGTCCATGCTTTCGTTAACCACGTGTCGATGTCCTTTTCGCTTGATGCGACGCTGCTTCCTAGGTAAGTGAATTTGTCTACTAGTTTAAGAGGGGTTCCATCTAGAGTGGAGATGTCCCCCGTTTGATCATAGCACATATATTCTGTTTTGTGTGCATTGACATAGAGTCCTATACCTGCGGCTGCTTGTTCCAAACTATGCAGTAGTGTTTCGGCTTGGTTGGGTGTATTTGCCAGTATCGCTAGAACGTATAACACTTGATGGTATGAAGGTGACATTGCATGAGGTCCTCTACCTGTGGCAAAATATGACAGAAGCTTACTTTCTAAGCGAAGTACAGCTAGTTTGAATACATTGTTTTCTTTCTCTTAGAGTTGTTGTCGTACAAAGGCTAAAGAACCCAGTCAGATTTGAATTCAGAGTTTTCCATTTCTTACAAAAGTTTTCATATCATAACTAGAGATACCAGTCTTCTCAACTATTTACCAAAATGGAGAAACGATGGATTTTTGCCTTTTCCATGTGCGTTAGCATGAAGCAAAACGCAGCCCCGTCCAAAATTCGAACTTAGCAAATTGATTAGTGTGGTTTCTTTGTTAAATGGCATATCAATCTTCGTAGTTTATTTAATGCCAAAGCCATCCTTGTTGACCAACAGTTATACTAACTAACCTACAGCTGGGAGAAAGGAGGTTCATAATTTCTCAAGGGTATTAGTCCGAAAGTGAATGTTAGAACTTGCAATCTTTGATTCGACAGTCTTGCACGTTAGCCATTACGATAACCGGTTAACAACGTACCCTTTCCATAGTGAATTTTTATGCAGCAAAATGACTCAACTATTGTGGAGAATAGAACCATATCAAGAGTCATTGTGACGTGATAGCTAAAATGCTGGACTGCAGAATTATCATTAGCAAATTGGATTTCCAGTAGCTTTATTAAGTTCACAATCGAACTAATAACCTTTGTAAAGGTATAAGTCCTCTTATCATCTCAGCTAGGGCTTAAATAGTACTCATAATTGTCTTCTACAAGGACGGATTTTTCAATAAATATCCTCCGAAGGTTGAATAGCCATTAAACAAAGAAACACAAATATTTTTTTATTATATTTTTAAAATCATTTTTTCATTAGTTAAATTATGTTCTTTTTTTCCATCATGTTCTCGTGTTTTTGGGATTGCAACTTTCTGTAAAACTGATTTTGAAATATAAGGAGGAATCTCTCAGTTCTTTAATTCAGAATTTGCAAATTTCTTGCAACACTCGCTTCTCAAAATTAACAAACTCTTCATGACATTTCCTTCCTCCTACTTTATCAGTTCCATAGGTTTCAGTCATCCATGGTCTAATGCTGTTTGAAAATTCTCAATCAAAAGTACTCTTTTCGCTCAACAGTTCACCAATCAGTAAACTGACCTAACGAGTTCTTGGCTTAAACCACCTAGCGGCACATCCAATTACTAATCGCTGCTAGAGATGTACTATAGATGGATTTGGTATATTTATAGACGCATCCCCGTTTGATAATACAAATGCTAACATAAATCTTGTCAGGGTCATTTATGTATGATTCGGTATTTAAAATTATCTTTCTCTCATTTTATCTAGTTGTTGGGTTATTATTAGTAGGATTCTTTCTGTCTTCACTGTAACTTTTATTACTCCAAACTTTTCTATTCCCTCGTCCTCTTTTAAACTTACCGTCTTTTTCAGTTTCTCTTTCTTATGAACTTATTTTCTTCCCATATTATTTTCCTGTTTACAACAACAAGTTTGTACTATCTAGTTGCTTCGTTATCAATAATATACTTTCTTTTCATCGTTTTTCTTTCTTTCTTTCTTGAAATGAAGACGCAAGTTTCATTGTCATTTATAAGCTTTCTTTCTTTCTTTCTTTCTTTCTACAATCTAAGTGCTTCGTTATAAATACTACACTGCCCTTTCAATCTCCTTACTTAATCTCTCTTGTTTTTCTTTCCTCCTTTCTTGAACTGTAGAAGCAACTTTTGTAGTTTTTAATAAGCTGTTTCTATTTTCTATTTCTTTCTTTCTTTCTTTCTTTCTTTCTTTCTTTTGTACAATCTTGTTGCTTCGTTATCAATAATATACTGTTTTACTATCCTTCCATTTTCTTTTCCTTCCTTCTTTCTTTCTCTCTTGAACAGTAGAAATAAGTTATTCAGTCTTTTATGATAAATTGATCTTTCTTTCTTTCTTTTCTCTCTTTTTCTTTCTTTCTACAATCTAAGTACTTTGTTATCAATAATATACGGTCTTTCTTTCTTTCTTTCTTTCTTTCTTTCTTTCTTTCTTTTGTACAATCTTGTTGCTTCGTTATCAATAATATACTCTTTTACATTCCTTCCATTCTCTTTTCCTTCCTTCTTTCTTTCTCTCTTGAACAGTAGAAGCAAGTTATTCAGTCTTTTATAATAAATTGTTCTTTCTTTCTTTCTTTCTTTCTTTCTTTCTTTCTTTCTTTCTACAATCTAAGTACTTTGTTATCAATAATATACGGTCTTTCTTTCTTTCTTTCCATTTATTATGTGTCGTGTATCCTTACATAATGCTTTGAACTTGTTGTGAAACCCGTTTCTGCGAACACGCACTTTCTCTCTCTTTCTATATATATATATATATAATAAAAATTCATGATTAAAATAATTTTTAATGTACAAAGTGTTAACAGTACTTAAAGCACGAAATTTGAAGCGATAATTTTGTATTATTTTAAATATTAAAACAATATATAAAATAGGATAAATTATCTTGAATTTTTCGGACTTCAGCAGTTTTGATGTTTTCCGCAAAAAAAATATATGTTCTTCTTCAATAGGTTTTCTTCAGTAACCGGGATATTAGCTAGCTCAATCCAGTGCCAAATTTCAAAGTATATATTTACATTTATGGCGGCATTTCACTACCAACTCCGATCTTTTATTTAACAAACTATACGAAAGAGGAAAGTTTTTTATATTTTTCTTCTCTCTCTCTCTTTCTCTCTCTCTCTTTCACACACACACACACACACACACACACACACACACACACACACACTCATAAAAACTAGCATCCCCTTATATATATATATATGTGTGTGTGTGTGTGTGTGTGTGTGTGTAATCTTTTTTCCCCATTTTTCTCCGTTGCTGTTCAACAATAATTATAGCACTCTTTACAAGGTTTCTCACCAGCGTTATCTGGAGGTTTTTCACTAGATTTTGAGAGAGAGAGAGAGAGAGACAGAGAGAGAGAGAGAGAGAGAGAGAGAGAGCTTATCTCCTCAAGGTTCCAGAGACACTACAGAAATATTCTAGATGATTTTACTAATGTAGTGATCTTGTTGGCTTCCTCGATTCTTTCTCAGATTTCCAAATCCTCTGCTCTCTTTTCCAAGCCTTTGGAGACCGTTACACCTGCCGCAACTACAAATGGGAACATCATGTTCCAAAGTTTTTTTTAGTTCTCTCGTATAAGCTACGTATCAGTCTATCTTTTGTTTTGCTTTACACCCTGTAGTTCGCTTGAATATCCATAATATGACTAGATTTTTTAAAAATGTTTTTGGATTAGACGAACTCTTATCTTTAGGCGGATAAGGTTTAATTGGTTGGTATCACAAAGTCTATATTATAAATGGTATATATGTCACTTTCATGTTCCACATTTTTTATTCAATTCCCAAGCAACGTCGTGATACTTACCGTTATTTTCGCTTTCTTTCAATTTTACTCTGCAATTTTGCCAGTTCTCTTTTTGGTAAAATCCCATGGGAGTTTATGAGACCCATTCTCGAGGACAGCTGGGTTGTGGATGTACCATTTGTTCACATAGTCAAGTTGGAATTTTTTGCGCAATTCACCTGTTGATCACCTTGCCAACCTAGTCATGTCTACTCTTATACGATTTCTGTAGTAATTTGCAGCATTCACTTAATACATGATTGATCGTTTCGCTTCTATCACCACAACCTATATATTACTATTATTATTTACTCATTAGAGTTTTTCACATCAGCGTTAGCTGATGGTCTTTCACTTAAGATTGAGAGACAGCAAGTCTCCTCAACTCTCCAGGACTCTTCTCAGTATTCTGGCCGTCGTCAATAATGCTGTTGTTTAGATGGTCTTCACTCAGCCGCCAATTTCCAAATCCTGCAGACCCTTTAATAATTCTTTAGTTACCGTGCCAAAAGCACCAATCACAATTGGTATAATTGTCCCCTTCATTTTTCGCATTTTTTTAAAATTCTTTAGCAAGATCGAGGTCCTTACCTTTCTTTTCACATTCTTTCAGTTTTATTCTGTGGTCAGCCGGGACAGCAAAGTCGAGAATTTTGCAAATTTTCTTCTTTTTTTTTTTTGTTGATTATTATAAGGTCTAGTCTTCTGGCTGAGTTTAGGTAATCCTTTCGTATGTCAAAGTCCCATAGGAGTTTATGCGTGTCATTTTCTAGGACAGGTACCGGGTTGTGCATATACCATTTATAGGTATGGTCAAATTTAATATTATTATTATTATTATTATTATTATTATTATTATTATTATTATTCACTCATTAGAGCTTTTCACATCAGCGTTAGCCGATGGTTTTTCACTTATTATTATCATCATTATTATTATTAGTAATAGTAGTAGTATTTACTCCTTTAAAGTTTTTCACATCAGTGTTAACTGATTCTTTTTCACTGGAGTTTGAGTGACAGCAAGTCTCCTCAAGTCTCCAGGACTCGTCTCTGGATTCTGGCCGTTCTTAGCAATGCTGTCGTTTGGATAGTCTCTGTCCGTCCGCCAATTTCCAAGTTTTCCAGGCCTTTTAATAACCCTCTAGTAATTGTGCCTAACGCACCAATCACAATTGGTACAATCGTTACTTTCATTTTCTACAGCTTTTTCAATTCTCTAGCAAGGTCATGGTACCTATCTTTCTTTTCACTTTCCTTCAGATTTATTCTGAAGTCCACCGGGACAGCAAAGTCGACTATAAGTATCATTATCCAGTTTTTTTCACTTCTTTACACCCGTTCTTGAGCTTATTCTTATTTTCATCTTTTTTCCTTCCTATCAACTTATTGACACGTAGATTACTTCTTCCCATATTACTTTTGTTTGTACTTTTTTTCTTACTTACTTTGTTTACCCTTAGAAAATGTATCTTTCACCCTCAGCATAATTTATAGTTAAACCGCAATTAAACTAGTTTCTGTGGTACACACTCGGACACATATACTCGTGGAATTGTCCCCGTAGTGTAATGTTTAAAGCGCTGGACAACGGAATTATTACTTTCACTTTTGGACAAATACTCTGAGGAAATATAAGTACCACCTTATCCTCCCATCTATGGGTTACATACTCCGCAACTATCCTTCTAAAAAGGCTTGGTTTGGTATTAAATAACCCAAGAAGATTTATATGCCATTAGATAACAAACAAAACAAATCACATATATATTTAATTTTTACTCACTCATGCTTTTTGACTGTCGTTGGTAATATTCTTTATCACAGTAAATATCATTACACCAGTTTATTTTCTCTTCTTCTCTGCATTCGTTGTGGTTCTTCATCTCTCTTTAAACGTGTTTTCCTGTCAATATAGAGACATATTTCTTACGTTTTACCATACTGCATGTCCTGTTTGGTGTGAATAGTTTCTTTCTTTCTTTCTTTATCTTTTCTTTTATTGTATAATTTTGCATCGTGTGAACATAGCACAATTTCTTGCTTCATTGTTGTGAAAAATATTTACGTGATATATATATATATATATTGCTTTCTGTTAAGTGTGTCCGTTTTATAGCAAATCGACCTTCATGGGTAATATACTGCCGAAGCCATCTTTATTCTTTAGTGAAGATCACGTGGTACTAACTAACTTGGAGCTTCGAAAGTAAGTGTGTTGATATCTTTCTCAAGAATCATTGTTCGAAAATGAACTTAATAGCGAGAGTAGAGTTCGAACTCTCACTCACACATACACACACACACACACACACACACACACACACACACACACACACACACACACACACACTTCTCTCTCTCTCTCTCTCTCTATATATATATATATATATATATATATATATATTGTACGTGTGTATGTGTGTATGTGTGTGAATACTTATATCCATAAAGTAATGATATATAAGCATGCATTTTATATAGTCACACAATACCTATATACATACCACTTACATATGGATAATAATTTAGAAGAATCCGCTGAGTTTGGCACGATGTCCGATTTTTGACGTTCTCATTGAAAATCTAACTTACTAGTTTGGGTCTGATTGTTTACTTCGCTACCCATTGCACTCTGGTGAGCTCTCCACATTTTATATGAGTAGATTAATCCTTACTTATATGTTTTATATTTTTTCTATGTAAATATTTACACACTGATAAATATCAATAATTGTGACGAGGATTATCATTCATCTTCCTAATTCAACAGGCTTTTTGTAGCAGCCAATTCTGATCGTCACTTCGAACACTTCGAGGAACGACAAAATAAAAGGAATTTAAAATATTCACGTGAACATTGAATTCACGTCTACTTCTGTCTTTTCCAAGGCTTTTCTTCAAACATTAACAATCGGGGTTACACGACCAGGATTGAGGGTATATATTTACCAAAAAATGCATTTATCCAGCCCCTCTTCCACGAACAGGGTGTAGCCCAAGGTACTATTTACCAACCCCTCCGCTCGGGCAGGATATGACACAAGGTCAATTTTTAAGCGGAGTTTAACAGGTTTGAATTCAGAGTTTTCTTTCTCCTAGACTAGTTGCCTCAACAAGGCTGAAGAACCTAGTCCGTCCTACTATTTACCCATAGCTGGAGGGAGAATAAGGGGGTTCATACCTTTCCCAATGGTATTTGCCCGAAAGTGAACATAATAGCGCGACTGGAGTACGAACTCGCGTACTACGATTCCGCAGTTCATCGCTTTAACCATTACACCACGAGGACACCCAAGGTAAGTTTTAAAGAGGAGTTAAACTGGTTTCAATTAAGAGTGTTTCTTCTTGACTAGTTGCCTAACCTAGGCTAAGGAACGCAATATGTCCAATTACTTTCCCATAGCGGAAGAAGGTTGGTAAAACAATTGAGTTCATGCCTTTTCCTAGAGCACTGGTTTGAAGTGAAAAGGAAACCAACTAGTCCAGGACTTGAACCTTTATTTTATTTCCTACGTCCATATCCGTTACAATAATTGCACCTTCCAAAGAAAGATGTAGACCTAGGTAGTTATTGATATACCAGCCAATCAGTTTCTTTATTAAATTTTTAAGATATTAAACTTAAATGAAATTATGGGCACAGTTGAACAACTTGTACAGGGTGGCTCATAAAAACTGACTCATGAAAAACGAAACCGTTTTTGCTGCTCCTAATGTGAACAGACTTTTGCAAGGAACAGGTGGGCGGATTTTCTCCGTGCCAAGAATTGTAAATGCTTAAGCTCCTTATCAAATGTGTATTTAGAGAATTCTTCACATTAAATTGGGTGAGAATGTATTTTCTTTCTGCTCAAAGTTTACATCTGTCAGTTGAATTGTTCTATAATTTATATCATTTCAGTTTATTCTTTTACACAGTTACTTGAATTTTTCCATTGCCTTGAATTACTGATAATATCTGAGAAATAGTATAAACAAGTTAATAATTCTGTAGACCAAGCTCAGTCCCTTTTACTTTATTTTTGGTTAATAAACAGAAAATTTATATTCACGACAGAGTTTGAGGACGAGGAGGTCATTAAGAGACATATAACAGTTAACGTTTTCATCGTCACAAACGATTAGTTTTTGAGTATTTAGACAAACTGAAAACTTTTTTGAATCAACATATTGAATGCCAGGGACTTTAATTGAAGAAATTTAATTTTGCATTCATTGCTTTATTTGTGTTGTAGAAAACCGATTTAGTCCCGATACTTTCTGAACACAACTGGAAGACTATTAAACATATAGATTTGAACAAATCATTAAAACACATTGTTTATAAGGGGAAAGTGTCTTGGTGGGGAATGGTAAGTTTGGCGGAGCGTGAATGTGGGATCGATAAACTCGTATTCAAAATCATTATGCACTTACAAACTAAGTAATTATTTCATGAAGTAGAACGATTCCACTGTGGTAAAACACTTGTTTCATTGTTTTTACTAACCTCCTCTTTGTCGAAGGCAAATAAATGAAAATCCAATATTTTTCACTGTACTTATTTACCGCAAGATTTCTATAAAATGCTTTATGAAAAAAGAAAAAAAGAAGAAAAAAAAGCACCTTGCAACTCCCCAAATAATCTGTAAATTTATTAACAAACATTAATTATAAATTCATACACACACACACACACACACACACACACACACACACACACACACACACATATATATATATATAGAGAGAGAGAGAGAGAGAGAGATAGAGAGAGAGGAGAGAGAGAATTTATTGCTACCTAACATGATTTAATAATACGATTTTTAATATTTTTCCTTTTCTGTATGCTTTCAGTTCTCTATCTCCCCAAGTCCCAATAAGCTCCCAAAATACCTCAGTAACTCTGAGTAGATTACCGAACAGATTGAACACCCTCCGGCGAAAATATAATTTATTGATATTTCAAGTACAGTAGATTGATTTTCTTTGTTTCTTTCATTTTATTTATTTATTTTTTATTTCTAAATCCCATGGGATCTTCTATTTTCGTCTGATATTTTTTCATGGTTCGCTTGAAAGATACGTGGGTATCGGAGATTGTGTCAGATTAAGAACACTTTATTGTAAATGTCTTCGCTAGGAAGGAGTGTTATGATCGCATAAAGAGGAAAATACGAATTGATTTCTTTTTTAGGTTGGTTGGGTAAGGATTTATCCTTTTATAAATCGTAGCCCACTTCAGTAGAAGCGGACTGGGGTGATTTCTCTTATCCCTGAAATTTAGGTCGTGACTTGTCACACCCCTAATAAATAACTGAACTTTTTTCTATGATTTTTATCATTTAGAGTTTTCGGACTATTGTCTTCATCTTTATAGTTATTTCCTCAACGTTTCGGCCGATATGTCCTGCTGCTTTCTTCAGGTGTTTTTTCGAACTCTGGAACCTTCATGGAACTTCGAACTACGTCCTTTAATGAAACCACGAGGGTCACCTGTTCTGATTCCGTTAGCCATACAAGTGTTAAGTATTCCTGTATTTTTACTCGCCTGTACTTAGGGTTGAACCTGCAACGATTTCGATGAAAGTAGACAATGGTCTTGACAAGTTGTCTGCAATACAGCTTTTATTTAAAATAAGATAGGCCTAAATATTTATCCAAAAAGAAGAAAAACTAACCTTCAAGTGAATTTTTTTATCGGTTTTCTTTATATCTTAAATGGCATTTAAAACTTCGTGGGTAACTGAATGCCAAATCTATTCTTTTAGAAGAACACTATTGGTACTATTTAACCCAGAGATGGTTTTCTAATATAATAATTTTAAATAACTTTTCGCTCCTGTTTGTGATTGTTTGGCGTTTCTGAATAAATAAAATGATTCAGTTCACAATAAAGCAACTTGAAATAATCAATTCACATTTTTATCAATGTAAACAAGCTAACTGAAAAAAAAATGCTCTCACTTAGAGTCAGACAAAAGAAATACAAAAAAGAATCAGTTGAATGTAAAACTAATTTCAGCAATGCATTATCAGAATGTCAGGAAAAATATGTTTTGTTTTATTTCAAAAGAGGCGACATAGAGTCCAGTTTAGTTTTACTTCAAAGGGACTGATCATACAGTCGATTAAGTCTACAATACGCTTAATGAATCTCCCAGAGAAAGGTACCCCTACGTCAAAATTTCATTTGCTGGGTATAGCAGTAAACTGCTTCAGATGGTGAGAATGCAGTTCTCAAGTAGTGGTGAATGTTGTTTACCTGTACATTGTCATTACTCCCAGGTCCAATCTGACCAGGATTAGTAGAACCTGATATGGTTCTGTCTGTTCCCATCAATTCGATCTTCTTTAAAAGTTATTCGTATTCGATCGAAAAAAGAAAAGAAATCTCCATAAATATCCCCTAATATTAAATAATTACATAAGGAACGTAGGTTCTTAATAAGTAGGCATAAAATCATTGTATACCGTCTGAAATGCACTTAAAAGCAATCAATTTATTATTCAGTCAAAATATTGAAAGCATATTTATAACCCGTTACGAAATTCGTATTTAAAACATGATCTTTAAGACAAGCTATTGTTATATAATCATATGCAGATTCATGCACATATATACATATATATATATATATATATATATATATATATATATATATATATATACGCTGGATACATACCGACGCAATAATAAAGGACGATCAAAGACTTCTTTAACAAAATATGTACCTCTTACTTTATTGTAAGGGTTCGAAAAGGTTATTCAAGGTTTTATGGTGAGAGGGAGTTGAAGACCGAACAGAATTGCAATATATTGACCCCCACTCTTATGGCCATCAGCATTGTGTCTTTCTCGTTCTCTAGGGCCGCTCAACCCGAGGCCCAGGGACCCATTCTGCTGGCTTTCTCTACTGCATCTTATCAGCAACTTCTCTGGACCCCAACTCATCAGGGTGCCCCGAGGGCTCCTTCGGCCTGGTGTGGCTTCCCCTACCACATCTCGTCTATAACTCATCTGACCTCCTACTGTAACTCTAATTGTCTCACTTTTTATCTTGCCCGAGTTATATAATTATTCAACACCCACTCATCGCCTACTCGATCTTTGGAATGGCATGTTTGATCGTCATCAAGCGGAAATAACTGTCATGCAGTTCACAGGTCACTCTCTTCAGGTGCATCAGTCTACGAGTGTACCATGGGAATATTAGCTTGTCCCATTTTGTTAGCCAATTTCCGCCCACGCGATTTCCTCTCATAACTGCCATTAGAATGTGTCACTTCCTTCCGGTGCATCCCCTTGAAATGGCATATTTGGCCGGGTCGAAGGTCAAAATACAACACTATTGCGTAATTGTTATTTTTACGGAACATATACTATACTCAAACGCTTTAAAAGGTATTTCTCATTATCAACTCTATACTTCCAAACACTGACTAAGACTTTTAACCATCCAATAATTCGCCTGAAGCAGTAACAGTCACGTTCGGTTTGGTTTGGTTTGGTTTCTTTTTTTAATGGCATATCAACTCTTTTTAGGTTATTTAATGCCAAAGCCAAATAGTGGTACTATTTAACCCATAGCTGGGAGGATAAGGGGGTTCATACCTTTTCCAATGGTATTTGCCCGAAAGTGAACGTAATAGCGCGACTGGAGTACGAACTCGCGTACTACGATTCCGCAGTCCATCGCTTTAACCATTACACCACGAGGACACCCCTGTCACATTCGGTACTCATGAAATACATATATAAACTATATATTATAAAATATATAAACATATACATAAATGTCTAATTAAACCCTTCAATAAAGGCAATTTTTTATGTGTGTTATGTAATATAATTTGTATATACTAATTAAATCATGTGAAATCCACGGCTTCAGATAGTTTATGGTAATTATCTTTGCTCTGTAACTGTTCAGTACGTTTCAGTCTCAAAATGCTTTCTGGTTTATAGCAAACTTAATGAACTCTCTACGTCATCTCAAAATGGTGGTTGTATTTCAGCTTAGTCATTCCGATAGTCTGAAAAAATCATCAGAACTCAAAAATGCTTTGGCCCAGTCGGCTGTGGCAGTAGAATGCACCGACCGCATCTCTATAGAGAGGTAAGACACCTCCATCGAGTGTTCTGATATGACACGAAATAACCTGAAGGTAAGGCGGCTTTTGGTTTGTAGTTTTGGTGAATGTCGAGTACCCTTTCATTGCCATTGCTCTCTGGTCCACTTATGCCTTGTGTGGAAGCACTTGATAGGGTCCTATCTACCGGTCAAATAGAACTGTTTCAATTTAAACTGAGTGCAAACAAATGACTTATGCTAAAATGAATTGTTAGATATAGAACTGTTTGATCATTGAAGCAGTGTAAGCAGATGATAGATGTTTGGTTGGAATGCTGATAGTGGATGGTGGTCCTTAGAATAATTTAATTTTGTTGACTTGAATTGATAAAAAATGGAATTTTGACCATTTAACAATGTGTATCTACAAAATCTGTTTTCAATTCCCATATTTAATACATATGTAAAAACAGGATTTGACATCAAATAAATAAAAATGATTGATATGCCATAAAACCAAAGGAAATCAATTAGAAAAGCTTTTAAAAAAATAACATTTTTTTTGTAAAATGCCAGAATCAAAATTTGGCAGATAAAAGATATGTGTAAATATTAACCCTATCACGATAAAACTCATTTGTATATTTTTCAAGTTTAAAGGTAAATCAATCTTATTTTTTACACAAATTCAAAAAGAGATTTCGAAAATCAATTTCCTGGAATTCTGGTCGTAATGCTTACACACCGAATTACTTTTAATAGTTTCCATTCCTAGAGAGCTATAATCACAAGGTTTCGGTCGTTATCCGCTGTGGCTTGCTTGACATATCTCTCGTAATTGGTTACTCTTTCATAATGCATTAATTGAACAGGCAGAGTTGCCTTGCTTTTATTTCGCTATTCATGTATCAATGTATATTTACCCTATCCCTTCATCAACAATACGATAGGACACGAAATCAATAATTCTAAACAAAGTTAAGTTGGTTTGTTTCCCTTTTATTAAACTGGTTGCCTAACTGTTGTAGTCCCTACGTAATGGACTCACCCTCCTCCATAAATACACGTCAACGGAGCGTCAGGAGGAAGTTAACCAAATGCATATGACACAATCACGTGAGATACCACTTACGCAGGAGATAGATAGTCGCTACTCCACTGGATTCTCAGCTTCCTATTAACTAACTCCTGTTTAACCAGGTTCACTTGCATCTTGTTTCTGTTACTTGAATATATATGTTTTTTTTATCAGCCTTTGTGTGTTTCCTGCGTCTTTTTTTTTTTACCAGGATCCTAACACTATGGCTAAAGAACCGAGTTTAGCTTCATAATAACATCACTTTCTGTAAATAAAGCAGACTGCCAGAATCATTTTCTACTTAACTCATATTCTGGGAAAACATTTACCCGATTTACATAGATATTAATATAAATTAATAAAGGTATAGTACAAATCAGGTTTATTATTATTGTTATATCTCATGCGGTTTCAAACAGCTGATAATGAACTCTAACAGTGATAATAAACTCTAACAGTAACAGGAGGTGGAGTAATGGTTATCGTCGTAGGAAATGGACACGGCGATACGAGTTCAAATCCTGGACGAGACTGATTGCATTTCACATAGCACTAATACACTTGGGAAAGGTATGAATCCAATAACTCTCCCTCCAGCTATGGGTAAATAGTAGGGGAGACTAGGTTTTTCAGCCTTGGTGAGGCAACTAGTCTAGGAGAAGGAAAACTCTGAATTCAAACCTGTTATACTCCGCTTAAAAAAAATTGACCTTGTGTCATACCCTGCCCGAGCGGAGGGGTTCGGTAAATATCATAAACTCTAACAGTAACACATAGTAGCCTTTATGTGCTTGGTGGGAGTGACCAAGTATAGTTCTAACTCATAATTTTGAGCTAAAAATATTTAGATAAATTCAAATACGAAATCGGCTTGTACGCCACAATTCCTATATATATATATATATATATATATGAAGAAATCTGTGTATAATTTACAATATACATGTGGATGTGTACCATTGATGTGTATATATATATATATATATATACACCCACGCACACACACACATATATATATATATGGAGAAATGGTAGTTTTGGAGAATCTTACCGGATGATAAAAATGTGGAAAAGGGGATAAATCAAACATTAACAACTGGTTTGATGGTAATATCTAATTTGTTATTAACGGAACAACTTCGAAGTATATTTTGTATTTTCGCAGTTTTTCATTGAAAAAGAACGAAATATTTCCATTAAGTTTGTTGTAAGTGTTTGATGTATCCACTTTTCCACTTGTATATATATATATATATATATATATTAGTGTAATATGATTGATTAAATACTGGCTTGCAGAGCAGGATAAAACCTGAATTAATTGATTTTTCAACTATTTCAACAAGTTTTTTTCTTCGACTATTAAATTAAAAACATTTTTAGTTATTTATCATATTAATGATTATTTTTTTCTTCCTTATTTTGAGTTTGCTTAAAGGGCTTGATTTACATATATATTTGCACACTAATCCCATATCGACGAAATAAGTAATACGTTTCTATTTTTTACCCCACTGATATCTATTTCAAACCAAAAAAAAAAAAAAATCACGGAATCCATGGGAAGCAGTGTGGTGTACGTAAAGGCAAGCTGATAAATCGTCTGACGGCTCTATGCAATGCCTTACATGGCCCAGGGCGTATGAACCCTACGGTTCTTCGGACAGGATCGATTAGTACGATCGAGGAACTATTGCTGCTAATCTATAAGGGTGGCTTCTATAGATAAGAATAAAAAAAACAGCCATTGAAAGATAACCATGATCCACACTCAAACTACATGTCCAAACCGCATCGCCCTTCGCGCAGGTAAAAAAGAGGCTCGTCCTGCTCAGGTTGGGGCCCTAACCTCAGTGTTCGAAAAATCAGCTACAGAGCTCAAAAATCAAAAATTTCTAAAATGCAAACACACAATACAAAAAAAATGGCATGTATATAAGTGCTGCTATTATTATTATTATTATTATTATTATTGTTGTTGTTGTTTTTGTTGTTGTTGTTGTTGGCGGCGGCGGCGGCTGAAAACAGACGAATCTCCGTTCTGGGATATTTCAAGCTGTTTTAACAGCGGTTTATTATAATTCTATTTAGAAACGAATGAAGTATTATAATTGGTATTTCGTATTTATCTCTGTTAAATCAAATATTTAATGCCAGAAAAATAGCCTTCCGAGTAAATTACCATTCTACAGAAAATTGAACAGGAAATTGTATTATTCTATTAGTAAAATTATTCAAGTGTATCAGTATGTTTTTTTGTCAGATTGACTATATCTGTCATTCATTGAATATCTATGTCTCTGTCTGGTTCCTTTGTGTAATGGTAATATTTAATCATAGCCACAAGGATAAAAGGGTTCACACCATTTCCAATCGCATTAGTCCAAATGTCTCTGTCTGTCTGTCTGTTTATTTATCTATAAATTAAAAAAAAAACTTTTTTTACTGTTTGGTATTGTGTTTGGATAACTCATTTGATCCAGCGAAGATTTCTTATTAAATGAGGTAAACATTTAAAAACATTTCTTTAATATCGGAAGCCAGTGTAATTTTAAATGTGTCAAAAATTGACCAGGGTGCAGCGAGAATCGTCTTTCGGAAGTGAAGACAGACGTTTTCTCGATGTCCATTTGTCTTTTGTGATATAATTCCTACTGACACCAGATTGGACAGTGTTTGGTGGAGAACGAGAATATTTGATGAGAAGTATTGATGAGTTTTTATTGATTGATTTTTTTCGTTTGCCTTTCAGTTCGATATTTGTTATGTCTTGTCTCTCTTGATTGGTAACGATCATTCCAAAATCGAAAATGTCCGATGTGGCAGAACATCGTAAATGAATTCAAAAATTAATGCAGAATTTAAAAGAACGAAAGAATGAATAAATAAATAAAAAGAAAAGGAAAACCATAGACAGGGAGGAAAAAATTAGAATTCATTATAGATGTTGAACAAGAAATTGTATTTCTTCGGTCTTCGCAGTTTTTGTTTTACTATCCAGTCCCCTCACTTGTACAAATCCCCCATCCCAGCTTCTCATCACTTGCTCCATTCTTTCCGATGAAATTTCACAAATGCAT
Source organism: Sepioteuthis lessoniana (assembly GCA_963585895.1). NCBI lineage: Eukaryota > Metazoa > Mollusca > Cephalopoda > Myopsida > Loliginidae > Sepioteuthis > Sepioteuthis lessoniana. The sequence continues at coordinate 37,897,935 of OY757928.1, read as the reverse complement.
CATGGTTTCCTTTCAGCTCCAATCAATCAATTATTATTCGCTACGTTGCTTGATGGTCACGTATTTCGTGCCATGCAGGTCACTGTGTTTGTGCGTTAGTGTGATTACATCGATATAAATTTCACAGCTCTCGCTGGACGACTTAAACGCAAAAATCGAATATATTGATTCGAGTTTCTCTGTTTTGTAATTGACTAACGTTTTATTTCTTGTTTCTCGACAGATGTGCCTTCACTCGTGTTTCCTTCACTTTTAATTCGTTCATATATATTCCAACTTCTGTATATCTTCTTGCTTTTATTCTTTATCACTTTAGATTTTCCCTTCTGTCGACTGGAGGCACAGAAGTAAAATTAGGAATATACTTGTATAATAATAAACGACTCTATGATAAAACAAGAATGATTTTAATCTAAAAAATAAATAACGAAATCAGAAGATAGACACAAAACAGTAAATTTACTTAATAAGGCCGTCATTTTTAAAAATTATTGTATCATCACGCCTTCGAAATGATTAGCATGCCTTTAAAAAACTCTTCAGAGCAGTCTTAAGCGAACCAATATTCGGTGGGGAAGTTGAATTTATTTTGGTTTCCTAAACGCTCCATATAGAGTAATGAAGGGCGTTAAAGTCTGGGCTTGATGGAAACCATAACAAATCCTCTTATCTCGAAAGTTATTTTTGACTTGGTTTCGGCGTTAAGCAATTCATAGATTATTTGTCGTTTCTTTTCTTGCTCACTAATTTCGGCAGAATTTCAAATAAAATGTGATTGAACAATTGAGCTAATCATGAAAATTTAGATTTATCGCGTTTCTTACAGACTCAAAAAACATTTTAAAACATCCCATATTTTCTTTCTCTCTCTCTCTCTCTCATTATATATATATATATAATTTGTAAGAGAATCGCTTGTGCATGACTTAATTTTTAAACGCATAAATTCATTGATAGAGAAGACAGTTAAATGTTTTGATTATTTCTATCAAACAATAATAATTCTATTAGATATTAATTGTTTGGTTGCATACTGTTGATTGGTTTAAAACTTTAGTAATTCTATAAACCCTTTATTCTTGATAAATCAATATGTAATGTATAATATTTGATCACAGCTGTTTTGTTTAAAACAACTAATGGCAGTAATCTTTAGTAAATGGTTGAGCAGTTCTATTTTACTCACATATTTATACAGTTCAATTTTATTCATAGATTCGTACAACTACTCGAAGTGGGTCTAGAGATAATGGGAATGAAGTGGTACTCCACATTACTCAAACTTCAAAACGAAACTTTCGTCCTCAGATGATGTTTTGTGTCATACCCAGATCTCTCGTTGGGATGACGTTCCTTGCTCCCCTTCGATACCGAAGTAAAAAATTGAGTATTTTTTAACGTTTTCTTATTCAGATTTATCCAATTTTTGAAAAGAAATCAATTAAAATAAATTTTCATTATTAGCTCTATCGTTCAAGTTCTTTTTTATTAAATTAAAATTTAACCCATTACGAGTGAGCAAGAAAAGAAATGACGAATAATCTACGATTTGCGTAGCGCCAAAACGAACCCAAAGTCTCTTTGTCTATCTTATTCAAAACATATATATATAAAAAAGTTAGCGACCATAGTCTTAAACCTCCTGATTACACTATATATAACGCTTTAGAAAACAAAAAAAAATGGAACTATATATATATATATATATATATATATATATATATATATATATATATATATTTGTCATTAAATATCCCACAAAGGAAAATGCGCAAAAATAAAACACCAAACAACAAAGAACCACCCTTACATCTCTTACTTTTTCCGTTTTCTTTTTCCTTCATTTTCGTTTCTTTGCTTCTAATTTGCCTTATTTTCTTCTGTAATTTTTTTCAATAATTATACAAGGTTTTCCAATGTTTCCTCCCTTTTTCTACATACTTATACTATTGAGTGCTATTTTTAATTTTTTACTCAATTTTTATGATTTTCGTCTCCCTATTTCTTTTTAGGATTTTCTCTTTTTCCTTATTTTTTTCTTGTTTTCTAATTATAGAAAGTTTTCTTTCTTTCTTTCTTTCTTTTTCAATCATTTCACTGAACTGTTATGTTTTCAAGGTCAAATATATGATAGCTAATACTTTTGCACTTTTCCTATGCTGAATAAAAAAAATTATACTCATTTTTTCTAATCAGATTAAATTTTAAGATACAAGCCTTTACTTAAAATGCATAGAAGAGTATTGTAACTCTATTAATTTTCTTGTTGAATTAAATAAATAATACCAAATTTTGGGCTGATTTTTTCGTTGAAAGAAAGCTGCAAGCTGTATTGAATAAGTTCTAGAGACAACATCCCGCAAAACAGCCGCCGTACGGCCAAATATTTCCTACCCCGAAAACCATCCAAACGAGACGAGCGAGACATGCTGGACACTGCGGGAGATGTAAGGTTGAGCTCATAAGCGATGCCCTCCAGTTGACCCCTTCACACGGACGAGCAAAGATAGGGCGACCAGCTACAACTAATCTACAAGAGCTCTGTTCTGATACAGAATGTTGCATGGAGGACTTGCCAAAAGCCGTAGTCGATAGGGACGAGTAGCGGGAGAGGGTCAGGGAGATCGGTTGCAGCGGCACGCCATGATGACGATGATGAAACTGAAAAATACACCAAATAAGCTATCCATTGATGAAAGTCTTTTCAGAGACATCCGCCTGTGCTCGACAGCCACCGCATCCGTTTCAAGCAGCAGCAATAATCAGCGAGAAAGTTTACATCCTACCAGCCTTTGTAGTACCCTTCCATAATTCAAATGTCTTCCATAAAGTATTCACCCGGCTCTTCACTCAAATCTCCACCGTTCTTTGGGAAATAATTCAAGTGTAACTGAAGAAAGTTCAGTTTGACTTACATTCGTGCTCCGAGTGAGCAAGAAGCTCACCGTAGCTCTTCAATTTCTTTTTCGTATTCCGCACTCCGGTAGTTTCCGCGAAGTGTGTAACTATTGACCTCAGAGACTGCCCGGCGATCCGTTTAACTTTGATCAGTTCTTCATCAAACTTTGTATCCTTAATGATTTCTCCGATGTGAGGCCATCAAAAAAGCCAACCTTAGCTTTCTCTGTGCTTTTCCGTTGGAACTTCGCTTGGATTAAAGCAAACCCAGTGCATTCCCTTCAAAAGGTTCTTTATTATGCCTAACTTGATATGTAAGGGTGGAAGCAGCATTTTGTTCAACGAGGGCGAGAATGGGATTGAAAGTTATGTGAGCCAGGTTTTATCCCTTTTCTTTACAGCCACTCTTGTCATTATGTTGGTCATCAGACTGGGTGTCCCTGTGACACAAAAAACAAAAATACTTTGAGTAACTACACTAAAGCCCTAGGACCAGTCCAATTAACTTAAGGTCTCCACTGATCAACAATTTGTGCTTCTGGTTGTTAACAGCAGACAAGCAAATTATCTATGCTATTTTAAGTTTCTTTCATTTCTACTAAATAACTAATAGGAATAAATGAAAAAATATTCCTATTACGTAAAAGAATTGCTTTGAGACTTCTCAAGGATGAGTAAATAAAATGTCCCCATTCCGTAGAATCATACTCTAAGCCCATTGATTTGATCAATCTAGCAATGCTATTGCAATAAACCACGCATGACTTATCCTGCAACCTAAAACTGTCTTAAATCTCTGCCACGGTCACGATACTCGTAGAGCATTGTTCCTGGTGCCAAAAGATGTTTCTCTTTAAGATTAACTGAGCAAACCCCCTTGAAAAGCCCAGGTCCAGAGCCAAGTATTTGAGTTCTACTTGTGTCAAGGGTGCTGCCTCGTCGTCTGCTGGGTTTTATGCGTCATCCCAGCAACAGGTCATATCACTATGTTTGGAATCAGAGCTACATCTCTTGTTACAATCTAGCTTAGGAACAGGAAGGTCTGGGCCATGGCAAAAGGAATATCGGGTTATTGGACATGGTATTTGTTGCGTTCTGGTTAGTGAACGCTTGTAATATTAAATAAAGGACAAACCACGATATGAGAGGAAATAGAGATATATTCTTTGGAAAAAAGTATATGAGTAGACAAGAACATAGGATTAGTGAATACAGAATAAAGATATAGTCCAACGATAGTATTGGCTTCCGTTATTACGGTAGCAAGTAAGGTGATCTAGTGCGATCTTCAGTCTCCAACGCTCTAATACTATTCCTATAAGAAACTGCTCTTCACCTTCTAGTCTGCCTTGGTATTAGTAGCTATTGCTATATATAGCAGATGGACTATTTCATTGTGTGGGAAACGGTGGGTGATACCAATAGTATTTATCCTTGCGATTTATCCCCTTACAATTTTTCATGCAGAAATAGCAATCTGTAATGTGATGTTTTCTTTCTCCCAGACCATTGGAATGGCTAATGGTAAAGTCTTGCTTTTATCATTCCTCCAATCTCTCAAGTTCTCAACACTGTTTTATAGCAAAAGTAGGGAACGAATGACTTATTCTGATCCCTTAGTTTAACTTCAAAGTAATCGCGATATGCCTTCTTCACTAAGTTATTTTTGCATAACGGTTAGGAAGAACCACATTACAGCAGATATAACAAAACCTGTCAGGATTATTCTTACACTTACGATACATTCTTACAGGGATACAGAAATCAAGCTGAAAAGAGAAAAAATAAATCAGCACACATCTCGTCGTTTTCACTTGAGAGTACATTAAAATTATTTCAATCAGAGTGAAAAGCCTCACTCCATCTAGGTATGTGTGTGTTAACGAGTAAGATCGTACCCTGTAGTCAGGTACAGAAACAGCGTTAAATATTATACTAAACTGCAGATGCCCATTATTATTTAGTACAGCTTGTTGGGAAATATTCAAGTCCATCTTAAAAATGAAACCTGATCAGACACAATGGAGGATATTTTTGAATCCAGCATAAAATGGCGATTATATAATTTTTATAAAATCTTTGATCTTTGGAAAATAGATTTATACAGTGCAGTGATTTTTTACGTTTTTTTTTTTTCGTTTTTCTTTGATTAATTATTTTTTTTCTTTAATTCCACACCCTCAATTTGATCAGTTTTTTCTTTTTTTTTTCTTTCTTAGTTTTTCTTTTCTTTTTGTATTCTTTACTTTCCTCTTGCTTTCTCTAATCTTTGATTTTTTTTTCTTTTTTTCCTTTCATTTTCTTTTTTTTATTTATCAATTAGCATTTCCGTTTCTTCACCATCTTCGGTGATTATCATCATTTCAATTAATTCAAGACCATAGTATAACTTTAAAATGTAATGTAAATAAGGAAAAGAGTGGCTTAAAATTATTCTACAATGTTTATCTTCTCTTTGCTTGTCTTCTGCATCAGAGAAATAATTATTTTTATTTGCTGCAGATTTGTTACAATAGCAACGGTATATATATATATATATGTATATATATATATATATATATATATAACCTCAACTACCCAGTCGAAGAGACTTACAATGCACCTTTCTGATATAAGTTCAATAGCTCAGCATTTAAAAAAAACATCCTTGCCCAACAATACAGTTACGGAAAATTCTCACCGACAACACAACAATATTAGAACATCAAAATAATTTTAAAAAGCCCACAGATTCTCGAAGCACTACATAGAAACATGCAACCGACACTTAATAGAAATAATTTTCAAACCAGTGCTAATGTACTTAAATGTCTTTAGCTACTGACACTAATTATAGAAACCCATTTAAAAGAAAACGCCATAATCATCAACGGTAAAGACGCTCTTATATAGTAGTAATATGCTAAAACAAAAGTTATATCGCTCTTGTGATAGATCCTCTCCTGATGATGGCCCAAAGTCGGGCGGAATGTACTAGGGATACATACAACTATGGACAATACATAAATCAATCCCCCCCGAATACGATAAAAGTAATACGGGAATTCTGACGGATCCAGAAGAACAAATGTAGACATAAAATATATATTATGTTTAATGAAATGAATATATATATATATATATATATATATATATATATATATATATATATATACATATTACCTACACTTCCACTCAAGCAGGATGTGAAAAAAAGTACAATGTTAAAAGCGAAGTTTAGCAGGTTTGAATTCAGAGTTTTCCTTCTAGACTGACTGCTCTATCGAGATTAAAAACTCAAGTTGTGCCCTCTATATGAATATATTCTGTTGAAGGAGGAATCGTTAGATTCATACCTTTCCGATGGATATTAGCACTATTTGAAATGCAAATGACCGTATTCAGTATTTGAACCTGGGTCTCCGTGTCCATTTTCTACGATAGTAACCATTACATCACAAGCCTCTGTACACACACACACACACACAAACACACATACAAATATATATATATATATATATATATATATATATATATGTTATCTTTCCATTTACATACTTTCAATTTTCCTTCGTTTTCGACTGTAACGATGACATCTACAGTCTAACAGATTTGTTTGTCCTGGTTTACGACAGCTAGATATTTTATACCAGATTCCGAAGTCCGTTTGAACTTGAAAGTTACTAAGAATTTTTATTCTCTATGGACACTTTATTGGTCTGCATTGTCAAATCCAAGTCGGTTGCGCAATTCCCAGTGGATCACACTTCTCACACAGATATGTCTATTCTTATAACGTCTTTGAGGGAAATTGCCTCATACATTTATTATATGACTGTGCCATGTCTATTCTAAAGCGACATTTGCTATTTTATTGCGTCTAGTTTACTTTGCGTTGAATATAGTTACTTCTAATATCCATTTCAGAATTATTATCATTACTACTACTACTACTACTACTACTACTACTACTACTATTATTATTATTCATTAGAGTTTTTCACATCAGCGTTATCTGATGGTCTTTTACTGGAGTTTGAGTGACAGCAAGTCTCCTCAAGTCTGCAGGACTATTCTCAGTATTCTGGCCGTTCTCAATAATGTAGTAGTTTAGATAGTCTCCACTCGTCCGCCAACTTCCTAGTCCTCCAGTCCCTTTAGTAATCCTTTAGTTACTGTTCCAAACGCACCAATTATTATTGGTAAAATTGTCACCTACATGTTCCTTAGTTTTTCAATTTCCTAGCAAGGTCGAGGTACTTATCCTTCTTTTCACATTCTTTCAGTTTTATTCTGTCGTCAGCTGGGACAGCAAAGTCGATATTTTGCAAGTTCACTTTTTTTTTGTTGCTTATGAATAGGTCTGGTCGTTTGGACGAGATTAGGTAATCCGTTTGTATATCATAGTCCTATAGGAGTTTATGTGTGTTTTTTTTCTAGGACAGGTGTAGTCCTTGCAAGCTTTTCACGCCACCGTTGTCTATTGCTCTTTCACTGGAGTCTGAGTCACTGCATGTCTCCCCATGTCTTATTAATATTCTGCTGTATTTTGGATGGGATTATCTCGTCCTCCTGTTGCCAAATCTTCCATCCCCCTTATCAAGCCTTTGTGAACCGATTCAAGTGCACCACTTGCAATAGTTATCACAGTCACTTTCATGTTCAATAACTTTTTTGGTTCACTGGCAAGGTCCAAGTACTTGTATCTCATTTCGTTTTCTTTGATTTTCACTTTGTGGTCCGCGATGACAGCTAAATCAACTTTTTGGCAGGTTCTCTTTTTATTGTCGACTGTCCCAAGCTATTGTCGTCTGATCGAGATTTGGTTGTTTTTTTGTATCTAAATATCCCAGAGAAGTTTATGTGTCTTACGACGAATTCTGGTTTGTGCATATGACGTTTATCCTTTGGTAGATTATGTGATAAGGGTCGTTTTTGTTTCTGGTTTATAATATTTATTTTTAATGTAATTTCAAATATTTGGATCGTTTCGCCTGTATTTTTGGCATTTAATGCATTGTTGTCTCCTTGGAATGAATCTAGAATCGGTGGTTCGTGATCTGATAATTAATAATGGGTTCCAAGTCGAATTATTTTGAAAAATGATTGTTCATCAGTTTCCTGTGTCTAATCATTAATGTGTAATAGACGAGGGCAAAAGTTAGGATCTTTTATCAGTAGTTGAAATATTTATTATTCGTACCAGCTCAGATTATTATTCGTCACTGTGGATAGTTTTTAAACCTGCAAGTTTCTTGAAGTTGTTTTGCAAAATTTCAAAAACTTTTGTGGTTGTTTTTTTTTTAATGTTTTGTATCCGCTTTCCCAGGTATATTGTTCTGGAGCTTCCTTGTTTTTTTTTTTTAATTGTTGTATATATCTATTTGGGCTTTGAGTGATACGTATGTTTTCTTGTCTAAGTAACGTTTTTTTTAAGCTGGTTCAGTATTGATGCTCGTATTTGAATTGGTTTTTATTTTGGGCCCAACTCTGTTATATAAACCTACAAATGGGAGAAAGTTGTTGCACTGATCCAGATTTTATTATAAAAATATCTCTAAATAACTGCCAACCAATAATCTTTCTTACCTCAACTCTCTTTCTCTTTCACACTCTCTCTCTCTCTCTCTCTCTATATATATATATATATATACTTTCTTTAATAAAAAAAACAAAGACCGGCTACTTTAGGAATATAAATTTATTTCCATCCTGTTTTGTGTTTCTAAAGTAAACCAAAAACACGAAGAAAAGTATAACATGACTACTATATATATATATATATATATATATATATATATATATATATATATATATATATGCTTTGTATGATAACTTTATTTTCAAACGTGTCGGAACATTTTTGTTTGCGCACATCATATTAAACTTTGCAAACAAATCGAAATGATTCTATCCAATATTAGCCCCTTATTTGCACACAGTTAAATCTTTTCAAGTATAGCTACCTAATACTAATAATTCTATTTTTTATCAATTATTTGTTTGCACACAGTGAAATGGTTTGAAGTATTGCTATCTAATACTAGTAATTATATTTATCATTTATCGTTTATTTGCTCACAGTTAAATGATTTCAAGTATTGCAACCAAACACCAATAATTCTATTTAATATTTATTCCTTGTTTGCACACAGTCAAATAGTATCAGGTTTCATTATTTCAAATTAGTAATTCTGTCTAATCTGAACAATTACTAAACTGTTATATGGTTTCAAATTAATAATAATAATTCTTAGAAAATGACTGATCAGTCCTATTTCGACCATAGGACCCTTACAGGTATTATCACTCCTAGTTGCAGATGACCTGAGAATGATGGTAATGAAGGGGGTACTTCTTATTCCTCAAACACCGGAAATATAGCCTTAAGATCACATTACTCAGGCGCCTGGTGCTGTAGAATAAACTGACTGCTTCTTTGCAGAGCAGTAACATGTCCTCAACGTGTGTCCTCGATATGACAGAAAACTATTTGATTGTTAAAACCCAGTAATGCTGGAGCTTCGGGAAATGTAGAGTATCCCTTCATCACTATCACTCCCAGCTCATCTAGCCTAGATGGTAGCACTTGATAGGGTCCTATCTGTCGGTCAAATAAAATTAAACTGTGGACTTATCCTAAACTGACTTGTTTTAAATAGAAGCGTTTTTGACAGTGTAACTGTGTATTTATGCTAAAGTGAACTGTTTGAAATAGAAATGTTTTGACATTTTACTGTGAGTAAACAAAAAAGCTATTCTTATACTAAACTCTGTTGTCTGAAATAGAACTGTTTTGGGGGGTTTAAACTGTGTACTTATGGAAAACTGAATTTTTGGAATAGAATCGTTTATATGATTAAAAATGGATTTGGCATTAAATGACCTATAATGATTGATGTGCCATAAAAACAAACCAAATAGAACCAATCAAGATCAGATGTTGTTTAGTTTCATACCAAGAACTCTTGTTCATTTGATAAATGAGAACATATTTCTTTAAGAAGAAAAGGTATCCTCGAAACGTAAAAGAGACCAAACAAATTAATCTTGTCATGACAAATATAGAATTAATATAGCATATATTATTCCAAAGGTGTGAAAACTAAAGACTTCATGAATGTTTAAATCATCCAAGTAAATAGCAAACTCATCATTAGATCCTAACAAACTTGAATGAAATTACTACGATGAGTCGATAGTTTTACCAAGTTATGGTAACGTGAGGCAATAGTTGACAGCACCAGATTCTTTTGTTAAGGTCGGACAGGTTACGAGTCACATGGAAATGGGAGATGCTGATCTCACCAGATATTCTCCGAGAGCTATTCACTGTATTTGCATCACTGGCTCGGGAAACAGCCTGGAGATCTACGCATTAAGTCCTACTTGTCATTGACTAACCGTCTTTGCAGTCTGAGCGAAATTTCTTCAACCATCTGGTGACATAATTATAATCAATGACTTCTTCACTTGCACAATACATGCTTTAGGTTGGTCCTGCAAAGTTATAACCTAGTTCGATCTTGTAAAGTGAATGTCTCTTAATTAGTCTAGGTTGAACGTTCATCTTTGCGACTTTTAATTTACGGATGGAATGAAGTAATGCACAACTTCTGAGCGCACAATCTTACCAACCAGAGTGGGTATCTTTTCCAGGACATGAACTGTTTCACTTACGTAATATACGTGCCACAAACTAATAGTGCCAAACATTTTGTAAATCTTTTGATTCATCCAAGTTACAGCCGGAAAACGACACCAAACAGTGGTCAAAATACAAAATGGTGTATTTTATTGTTATTATTCCTCCACAATTCCTTAAAATGATGTTGCTGCTAAATTATTTTTCGCCGCCTATATGCTTACGATGATAGTAGACTTCTTTTTATCTTGTACTCCCACCTCTCTCTCTCTCTCTCTCTCTCTCTCCCAATCAATCTATCTATTTAATCAATCATCAGGTTGTTCAGCTAACATGGATTTATGTGGCTCTCTCTCACCATTCGTCCCTATCATTCATTCATCCGGGCAGGTATTCTAGAGTACATCCCGTATCCGTACAGAGCTGTTTTAATATGTACTTCTTGGACGCTCCATACTAGCTAGTCCATATTAAAAGGTCCATAGGAGAGCGTCACTTATGTGTTTGTCCTTGCTTCTCCAACAGTGCCTAGCATGCCTTGTTCGTCTTATATCGATGGCTTTAGAGATAGGCAGTAGGTAGCCGTACAACCGTTGTTTCGTGGGATGTTGATTCCAGAGTTTGTTCAATATTGCTTGTATTTATTCCATAATTTCCTCTTGCAATTTTTTTATATTTTTTCATCTGATATCGGGATGATGAAAAGTTCACTGTCCAACAAATTTTTTTTTCCTTTTGTTAAATCGTATTCATTTTTAATTCTTTAGCGGTTAAACAACTCTTTGAAATAAACAGATTTGACTTGATTTAACCTGGTTTGGCTTCTTTTTTAATGACATATAAAGCTTCATGGGTCATTTAATGTAGAAAAACAGCAATGGTGATATTAAACCCATACCTGGTGTTAATGACGGTCTTGCATGCTTAAAACGTCAATTTATCATTTACCACATTGTATATTTTTATATGCTAAGTGGTTTTCTACAATGAAAATGTATTCCTTATTCAAAAGGTCCGAAACAATTATGGGCGGCTCTCTTTTTCTTAAAGACATTTTTTATAAGTGAAAATCTTGTATAATTTTTTGTGATGACTTGCTGCTAAATAAATCATTTCTTTTCCCAGTGACATGTATATTTGTTTTAAAAGAAAGAGATTTTTTTTGCTATACAAAGTAGCCATTATCCATAATATTCCCTCCATCTATAGAATAAGCATGTTTCGTTTAGTTTGTTTGGGTTGGGTCTTTTTTGTTTAATTTCATAATCAACCTTCGTGTTTTATTCAATACCAAAACCCTCCATGTAAAAAAGCAGCAGTGGTACTATTTAAGTATAAAGAAAAAAGTATTCATACCATTCAGAAGTTTATTAGACCAAAAATGAACGTAATTGGGCGATTAGTTTACCAGCCACTCCGCTCGGGCAGGATATGACACAAGGTCATTTTTTAAGCGGAGTTTAGGAGGGTTTGAATTCAGAGTTTTCCTTCTCCTGGACTAGTGGCCTATCCAAGGCAGAAGAACCTAGTGTGTCCTGGTATTTTACCCATAGCTGGAGGGAGGATAATTGGATTCATATCTTTCCCAAGGTTATTAGTGCTATGTGAAATGCAATTAGCCTGGTCCAGGATTTGAACTCGTGTCGCAGTGTCCATTTCCTACGTCGATAACCATTACACCACGGGTACCTCCAAAGATATAAATCCGAACGTGAACGTAATAATGCAACTAGAGTTCGAACTCGCCTTCTTCGAGGCCGCATTCCAGCACTTCAGCGAGGATGCCACCATGACTCCCTCCTCGAAGACCTTGGTTTTCATTGTTCTAGACTTTAACTAAACTAGACTTATTTACTGACCAAGTCGCTCTTTATAACTTATTTCAATATTATGTTTAATTTGTTCTAAAACATTTTCACTTATTTCGATGTCACAGTCTCTGGCACGTTTGTACCGACACCACAAGGAGTCCACAAGAAATAAACAGAATCGCAACTAATACCTAATAGGGAGAAGTGTTCCGTTTTCTCTTTAACCTTGACAGACTGAGTAGATTCCTATCTACGCAATTTGCTTATTTATTTCTATGTATTCGTATAAATTTATCAGTTAAAGAACAGATTAATGTAATAACCAATAATAATATATAACTTTTATAACAATATACGATATTAAAAAGGAAATATTCTTAAAATAAATAATTTTCAGGCGATTTGTTGTCCTATGTTCATTAGCGACTGTCAATCAGTTCTTTTATTGGGGAATAATTTGAATGGGGGATAATAAACATCATAAAATTTCTCTGAGTTTTCTGTGAAATATTTCCACTCAGCTCGCGTTTCTTACTTTACTTTTATGTTGAATCCTTTTCTTCTTTCGATTATTTTAAATCATGTATTTACTGTTGAACATGAACATCTTTTTCTTCTTATTATTATTTCATATTCTTCACCAAGATTTTATCTCTTCTTTCTATTCTTATTCATTACGTTATTCTTATTCAGTTTTCTTTCTGTTCCATCCACTAAAATATCAACTACTATAACTACTACTAATGATAATAATGGTTATTTCCGCAGAATTTATTGCTTTCTACTGTGGACGCTTGCAAAAAAAGCCCTCTGTCCCAAAGCCACCCCATTTTCGCCGCGTATATCATGATAAATACACTGCACTCACCCATTATATATTTCTACTATTGAACCTGAACTCCACTTCTATCACCACCAACACCAACCTGGCAAAATCACCGCTTTAACCAACCCCCATCCATCACACCCACATCCAAATAAAACCAAACCGCTCCAGTCTCTTATAACGGTAACAATACATAAGAAAATGTCCCCACGCACAAGATCAAAGTGCGTTTTATGCGCCGGTTGAGAATCAAATTCATGAAAGCTGCCTCTTATCCTGCCACTTTTCGCCGCGGCAAAAACTTATAGATGTTCCGTTTGCCTACCGTCTCCCCTTTGATGTACTAATAATTGAAGCGTGGATTTGCATACAGCCATGTCCGTCGAGAGACAGTCTTCTAGCGCACACAGTCATAACTCTCTTTATATCTTTTCATACGCATTTTTCCCTCCTTTATGTTCCATACCATTTACACCGTGGGGTTTTTCCCGCCATAAATCGGAAAGCGTAGTTTTCTTTCACCGACGCCATAATGGGGTATCATGAATATTAGAAAAAGCGGTTAAGTTTCATTTACTGTATTGGTCGATTTCAGGCAACGAAAGTAGATATACGAAAAAAATAAATAAATAAAATGAATATAAACAAAAAGAAAAAAAAGAAAACAGCACAAAAAAGCAATCATTTGAATATCCTTTCTTTGAATTAGTCTGCTTTGATTTATACTTCTCAGTTATTTTCCATGATGTTTATGTAAATAAACTAGCTGACATACCCATCAACATCGGGGATATTGTTATGAGTTGGTATGCAGGTTGTTTTACATTTCGTTGTCAACTGAAAAATTTACACCGCCATATTAGAAACCATAAATATTCATATAGGATATAAACTCTCATCTCCATATTATTTAACCCAATCTCCCTCACTCTCTCTCTCTCTCTCTCTATATATATATATATATACTCTCTCCCTCGATCTATCTATGTCATCTATCTCTCTACCTTACTCTCTCTCTCTCTATATATATATATATATACTCTCTCCCTCGATCTATCTATGTCATCTATCTCTCTACCTTACTCTCTCTCTCTCTATATATATATATATATATACTCTCTCCCTCGATCTATCTATGTCATCTATCTCTCTACCTTACTCTCTCTCTCTCTCTCTATATATATATATATACTCTCTCCCTCGATCTATCTATGTCATCTATCTCTCTACCTTACTCTCTCTCTCTCTATATATATATATATATACTCTCTCCCTCGATCTATCTATGTCATCTATCTCTCTACCTTACTCTCTCTCTCTCTCTCTATATATATATATATATATACTCTCTCCCTCGATCTATCTATGTCATCTATCTCTCTACCTTACTCTCTCTCTCTCTCTCTATATATATATATATATATATATATATATATATATATATATATATGTATGTATTATTCAATCTAGTTAAACCGGAGTCGGGAATAATTCTGTCAAGACAAAAAATCATTCAACTGTGAATATTTAAATCTTCCCGATAAACAGTTCAATGTAACTGACATCAGAGAGCAATAATTTCTTTAAGAAAAACAAAAATCAGTCACATTGAGATTATAAATTTATTTCCATCCTGTTATGGGTATCGATCTGAATCAATAACACTAAAAATAACGGGACAGCTTCGGAAGTATTTTATCCCTTAGATCTGAAGTAGTCCTGTCATTTTTGGTGTTTTTGATTCATATCAATACCCATAACAGGATAGAAATGAATTTATAATCCTAATGAGACCGGTTTTTGTTTTTAGTAACTATAAATAAATCATTAAATATATCCTAACGGACAAAGCACGGAGCTAAATAGGCTAATATATGCCAGAGCAAACTAGTCTTTGATGACATTAGTATCCCGGCAAGAAAGTTTAACAGAAATACAAAACCTCGATGGAAAATGAGGTTAGAATATCAAATGAAACTGGGAGACCTGTTATCATTCAGACTCCAGCGAAATACTTCTGGTTAACGTTGGTGTTAAAAAAAATAACACGCAAGAAGTATAATTCCCTTATTTTTATCTATATTACAAGGAAATCGTAAAATGTTTTTGGCCAAACGAAGAAGTTAATATCCTGTAATTTTGAATATTTATTGATTTTCGAAATTGTTAAAGAAACTTGAGAAAGGATCTATTAAGTGTACTTCACTGCGGGATGAAAATATGTTAAAAAGCGGATATATTTTACGGCTCGAGGTAATTTCGTTTTCGGTAGACCATTAAGTTAGAAAAAAGAAAAAGTCAGATTTTTTTAAGTTTGCCAATTTTAATCCGGCACAATTAATTAAGTATTGCAGCCTCACAGCTTCGTAATGGTTTCTATTCCATATTCTATAACCAGGAGGGTGAAACTTATTTACAAATGCATCATTTTATTGGGAGATAGTTTCCTGTCATGAAAACCATATTCATATTTGGTTTAATTAATGCAACCGTTGCTGCTTTCCTTCGTCTCAGAAATGTGCTTATTGAATGTATATATGCTTCTAAATGCCAAAATTATCCCGAAGGTGGAATTAGTTCTAATTGATAGTTGCAAAAAACACACATATGTTGTTTCATGAATGACAGTCTCCATCTGTACAATTCCCACGATTCTTCCCACTTTTTTTTCAATGTTTATTAATATAGTAATTTATTATAAATGTGTCTAGACATTTACCACCAAGTTCAAAGTTTTTTTTTTTTACCGTGCATCTCCAGATGTCAATGAAATGTTTTCCAAAAGGTATTAATTTCTCTTATTTTTTCATGTATACATTTTATTTGCTTTTCTTATTCATTTATTTATGTATATTTTTCAATTTACTTCTCTTGTGTATCTATGTTATTTACTCTCCTTAGTTTTTAACACTTCTCTTAATATCCTTTTACTTAGTTGTGCTGAATATTGACCATTTACAGAGCCGGATGTTCCAGCTGTGTAAATAAAGTGATTGTAAGACGCACCTATGTAAGGTGTAAGCAACTCACGTGGTTGAACTGGAAAGGCGTAGGCGTTATGAAATTATATATACACTGGTATCCACAGTGGAACAGTCAGTCTCAGTCTTGCTGCCAGAAGAGATTCGGTCAATCACGGAGAGCGACCGCCGGACAACGCCCTTGGGGTGAGTGCAGCAGCCTTCAGTCGTCTCCAGTCTTAGTTTTGGATCCAGAGACAGTGAGTCTCGGAGAGCAGCGGAGTGGCACGACCCATGTGGGGCGGTGAATCAAAACAGTCTTTAGTTGTCAGTCGTCTCAACAATGAAGCTGAAGAAGTGCTTGGTGGAGCCCTGAATATGAATATAGCACAAAGCGGCTAAGAAGTTATGGGTCTAAATAGAAGTGTCCAAATCATTCAAATTCTCGTCCGTTTCCATCTGTTTCTCATACTTATGCGTGTTTCGACCCTTTCGAGAAAAAAAAGTTGAGAGAGTTATATTTCCATAAAGAAATGTGTTCTTGTGTCTTCATCATTCCGCTATATAACACATTCCTTATTGCTTCTAATTTATTAATTTCCTTCTCTTATATGTTTATTTCATCTACCTTTCTTTATTTGATTATTTACTTTATTCCCGTATCTATATTATTTAATTGTTCTATTTTTTAAATTCACTAATCTTATATGTTTATCTTTATTGTCTTCTTTGTTCATCTGGTTTGCTTTTCTTAATTACTTTTTAAAATTTCATTACTTCTCTTGTTGATTTATTTTATTTAAATGCTCTTAATTGTTTATCTACTTTTCTTGTTCCTTTTATTTTTTCTTCTTTTGGGGGGTAAGTTGTCTTCCAGCTGCTTTTTTGTTGGATAGTGTAATTGTAATTTGCATAAAAACCGCATGGATCTTTTTTCTTCATATGTTTCTTTAGAGTACAGGTGGTGCTTCCATACAATAGAACTGACATAGGCGGAGCATCGAACATATACTGCATTATTTTATGAGCAAGATCAGACTTCCATATGATACATAACCTGTTGATTGCTCTCGTTGCCTTCATAAGGCTTTCGATCATATGGAAATCAAACCTGACCGATAAAATGAAACGCAGTTTCTTCCAGGCGGCGGTCGTGTCGCTACTGCTGTATAGATGCACTACTTGGACGCTGACTAAACGGTTGGAGAAGAAGCTCGACGGCAATTATACAAGAATGTTGCGAGCAATATTGAACAGGTCCTGGCAGCAACACCCCACACGGCGACAACTGTACGGCCACCTACCACCTATCCCGAAAACTAAACAAGCTAGACGAACCAGACATGCCTGACATTGCTGGAGAAGCAAAAACGAGATCGTAAGTGATGTGCTCCTGTGGACCCCCGCATATGGCCAATCAAAAGCAGGACGACCAGCTCGAACATTCATACAGCAGCTATGTGATGATACGGGATGTAACCCCGAAGACCTGCCGAAGGCAATGAATGACAGGGAGACGTGGAGAGATAGGGTCAGGGATATCCGTGCTAGCCGCACGTCATGATGATGATGATGATGATCAAAGCTGGTCTACTAATTTCTGAGGCTGGCCACTTAAGATAAGGATTGCTTCTTCTCATCTAAAGCTCATTAACTCTTTCATTTGCGTTCACGTGGTCTCTAACGCCTCCTACTGCATGCTCTAGGGTATTTGATAGGGATTCGGCTTGGGCAGGTGTATTTGTGAAAAGCACTTGATTATCTGTGTTTGTTAATGGTTCGTTTGCTTCTGGCTTTTTTAGTGCCAAGCCATTTCTTTTATCAGATATATTAAGGTACAAAGATCGTAATCTAGGCAGATTTTAAATATATATACCATTATTGCATCTTCTTGCAAGATTCCTCGGAGAATGTCGAATAAGTCAGTGTCGTCATCAGGTGAGCAAATCATTGATTTCATGTTTTTGAAGGGCACCATTTTAGTGGTAACAGTTTCTTTGGGGAAACCACATTGTCCACCTTTTCAAATGTTTTCGGAAAAACTGTAGAACCTTGTTTTTCCTCGAGAATTTTATCATTCGATCATTTCACGGATAGTCACAATATGTGATGTTGTGAATTTATTGTTTCGAAAGCCGTTCTGATTTATCCTAGAAGTTTTCTCGACTTCTGGTCGAATTTGATTGATAAGCCGGTCATAATTCACCATGGCAGCGATAACAATAGAAGCAATGACTAAGTGATTTTTTTAAGATTCCGAGGTCGGTTTTCTTAGGGAAGTGGAGAATACAATCTTTTGTATATTTATCTACTGTGTTTTGTTCATAAACCGCGTTCATTATCAAAGAAATATCTCGTCAACTGTCTTTGTTTTCCATACTTCTGGAAGTATTTAATCGAGGCCTGATCCTTTTTCATTTTTTAATCATGTTTCCCTCCTGTATTAAGTTCTGCCCTCGTAAATTGTTCTAGTTTGATCTTTAATTGGCTACAGATATTTTTCCGGTATGTTTATCATCGATTTTCCGGATGGTTTCCCAGCAGATTCCGGAAATGTTCTTTTCACTTCTGAAGTCTCTCCCCTTGGCTGGAAGCTCTCCAAGGGCTTTTCTGTCGCTCTCTTTATTTTACGCTGATGCTTATCTGGAATATACATCTTCTACTGAACTTCTGATTTTAGATGTGCACATGAATGTATTCAAGTTGTTTGCTTTATTTATTTATTTATTATTTCTGTTAGTTCTCCCAGAACTTTTATCTGTTTCTGCGCATGGAAATTTGTTGTTTTAAAAGGTTAAAAATTAATCACCGCTATCCGTGACTGACTAGCCCTCGAAAGGAACAGGTGTCTACAAGAAGCACACGTACCAGAATGAATAACCAAAGTAAAGACCATATTTATCTAAAAAGACCCTCTCAAAAGAACTGCCACAACAACTAGAGACCCATAACATGCCTACCTATGATGTGGAAAGTACTAAGAGCACAAATAAGGAAAGACATTTACGATTCGTTAACAAGTCGCGGATTTTTCCTCAAAGAAAAAAAAAGATGCCACAAGTGGACCAGATGCACTGACGAGATTATCTACATTAACACAACATCAACGAGTACAAGACGAGACGGAAATGTCTGGCAATGGCCCCTGTATTGACTTTAAAAATGTACATTATATGGTCATGGAAAGCTGGATAAACTACCTCAAAATGTATAAGATATCAAATGAAGTCATAAATTTTATCTAGAAAACCTTGCGAGTGGAATTGAGAGCAGAAGGGTAAAACATTGCAGAAGCGAAGATCCAAAGTGGTATATTCCTGGAAGAGTCACTGTCACCATTACTATTTGTAACATCGATGATGCCGCTCAACCACATATTCAGAAATGCACTCCCGGATAAAATTTGGTAGATCACAGGAAAATATCAATCACCTGATATACAAGAACGGCATCAAACTGTTTGCAAAGATAGAAAAAGAATTGGAAACTGTAATATTCGTAATGACTATATACAGTCAAGAGAGGAATGGAATTTGGCATTAAAAATGCGCCATGTTACTAATGAAAAGCGATAAACGATACACGATGGACTAAATGAAACTACCAGATCAGAAACATTAAAACGGAGAAAAGCAAACCTACAAATACGTGGGAATACTGGAAGCTGACACGATCAAACAAGCGGAAATTAAAGAAAAAAAAACTGAGAAAGACTTTTTCAGGATAACCAGAAAGCTACTAGAGACAAAACTATATATCAGGAACCTTATAAATGGAATAGATGCCTGTTCTGTTTCCTTCGTAAGATATTCGGTACCATGATTGAAGTGGACCAGAGAAGAACTTAAACAAATGGACCAGAGAACAAAAAAACTGATGACCATGCATGAGGCATTACATCTCAGAGATGACATTAACAAACTATGTATGTCATGAAAAGAATTAGGAAGAGGACCTAGTATTAAAGACAGAGTTGGCGCATCGATTCGACTCATGGTCTTCATGGAAATTTGCAGAATAAGACTGATTACAGCCATCATAAACAATACTGACAACACGTAGACCAGCGGAAAGGAAATAATCGGAAAACAAAAAAGGGGAAGAAAACTGCTCTATGAACGTTTTAAGCAACTAATTAACGACATATTACACGAGAGAACATGGACGTGGCTAGGAAAAGGAAACTTCAGGAGAAAAACTGAATCTCTTCTAAAAGCAGGACAAAAAATTCCATAATTGCCTATCATATCAAAGCAAGAATAGATAAAATGCAACAAAACTGCAGATGTAGATTATGTGATGATAGACAGGAAACGATCAATCATATAGTAAGCGAATGCTGCAAATTAGCGCAGAAAGATTCTAAAACTAAACACGATTATGTAGGTAATGTGATTCACCGTGGACTGTGCAAAGAATTTAGATTTGACCATATGAACAAATGGTGTAAGCACAACCAAGAATCTGTCCTGGAAAATGAGACGCAAAACTCCACTGGGATTGTGAGATAAAAACCGACCACCTAATCTCGGCCAGACGACCAGACCTAATAATAATAATAAAAAACGTGAGAACTTGCAGAATCGTGAACTTTGCTGTCTACGGCTGACAACAAAGTAAGATTGAAAGAAAGTGAAAAGAAGGCTTACAGGCTCGACCATGTCAGTGAATTCCAAAACTATGTAACATGAAAGTGACGATTAAACGAATTGTAATTGGTGCTCTTGGTACAGTCAACAAAGAGTCATACAAGGACTAGAGGACTTTGAAATAAGAGAACGAGTGGAGACCATCCAAACTACTGCATAATTGAGATCTATCACAATCCTGAGAAATGTTCTGGAGAATTGAGGAGACTTGTTGTCTCTCAAACTCCAGTGAATGACCATCGACTAACGCTGGTGTGAAAAACTCTCAAAAGAGTAAACAATAATAAAACAATTGCATGGACATGTCATGCAAAAAAACAAGTGAAATATAATATGATATGATAAAATATAATATAATATAATAACTGAATGCAATAAATCAGCCCACCCCAATGTATAAGACTAGACACAACTGGGTTGCAAAAGTAATCCACTAATAGTTGTATAGTTTTTTTTCTTTATTTGACCATAGGATCAAAAAGTACTTTCACAACCCGAAATCCGTCAAGGAGAAAGAGACACTAACACTTCTCTGGGATTTTGAGATACAAACTTATCACTTAATCTCTAGATTAATTTACCAGGGCGCTTTCGTTCTTTTCATAAGCTATCATCAGGTATTACTTGCATGTTCAAAAACTGTTTTTAAAAGTTTTTGAAAGAGTTTCTTAGGGTTTTTATAACATAACAAAAACAGGCAAACTAAGAGTTGGATAAAACTGAGATGCTGGTGAATTTTAAAGAAAAACAGAACGCTCTCAATGGATTTAGAATATTATCAACCAATATAGTTTTTTTCAAAAAGTAAAACTAAAGCCATTTCAAAACATTGTCGCTATTTTCAAAATTAATTCTATTGATTCTAGTTTTCTTTTTTTAGGTAATTTTGTTTTTATCGGTAAATTCATCCATCGATTCCACCCTTAAACCAAGACACTTATCTGGAAACTAAAAAAGGATCTTAATAATATCATGTAGACAAAATGTGACTTTATTATTTAATCAAACATGCTTAAATGAAAGACTGCTGCCCAACTACATACACGCACAATATATATATATATATATATATATATATATATATATATATATAAACAAAAGTTGGCATTGACAAACATACAAGGGTTGATATCCAAAAAACAGTACCAACCAATAAAAAACAACACAGCAACGTACACCAAAACCTGCTCTTGAAAGACCAGAAATATATGGACAAGTAAGTATTTACATAACCCCACCAGCAAGGGAAGGATGTGACACAAGGTCAATTTTTAATAACCATAGAATGCATTAAAATTCAGTGTTTACATTTTTGTTGACTGATTGCACTATCACAGATGAATCACCCAGTCTACCCAATTATTTACCATAACATAAAGAAATAGCAGACTGATTCTTTCCTTTCAACATATTATCACAAAGTTAAACGTTAACAGCTACGTCCAAAACTCAGGTCACCGATTCCATTTCATGCGACGATTACAGTTAATCTATATGTGTCTTTAGCAAGTGAAACATACGCAAACTTTTGACAACATATTATACTAGCTGAAATCAGATACCACTTGACTCATAACCACCATCTATCATCACTCTTTCTGGGCATGCACAGATGCTGTCATTAAACAGTAGTAATTAGCAGCTATTACTGTTTTATCATCCTAAATATTTCTGGCGCTACTTGATAAGCCCGTTGACAGGGTCTATTTGTAGGTGTAGGTGTGAACCAACTAATGTTTGTTAGAAAACAGTCAGAAAGGTCTGGCAGAGGAGACTAAATTATTTTTACATTTCAACAGTGATCAGTCACGCAACATTGTATAATTGATGTTCACACTGTCCCGCGGGGAATAGCTGGTAGATAAATGCCGATGAAAAGAGTGAAATAATTTGAAAACCATTCACATAAATAGATTTAATATAACATAAATATTTACGTGATTCTCTGAGTTCATTGCTAGCAAAGGGATATATTCTTTTTCAACCCAATAGAAATCTACATGATCGAATGATTAGAAAGGCAGTCGGTAGATGTTGGAATGTCATATTCCATGGCAAGGAAGAAGAATTTTTTTTAACAAAAGAGATGTTTGTTTATTAGAAGAAATGTATATTCCATTCACAAAAGAGGGTGTCAAACTTTTGTATGATTTAGCGTGTCCGTCAAGTTTTTATTACAAGAATTTTTTTCCGTCTAAAGAATGTGTTTATTGCCGAGATATAAATTGCAAAATGACAAAAATTCTCGCCAGCATTTATTTATTTTAGTGGCATGCCAATACTAACCCCATTTTTTCCATGTCATAGTTTAAAAGCTATTTCAGCTGGTTGACATGAATGTCCTTGGCATTAAATAACCCATGATGGTTGCGATATCATTAAACCAAAAACAAACTAACCAATCAAAACATCTGAGGTTATTAGATTTGTTGAGATTATGGAATTGTAATCTTATTTACATTTTTGTGTCATTGTTTCTCAAGACTTTTCTACACTCGGACATATAATAGGGGGCTGTCCTTGTGGCGTAATGTTTAAAGAGCTTGACTGTGGAATCGTAGAAAACAAGTTCGAACTCCAGTCACGCTATTACGCTCACTTTTGGACGAATACTCATGTACCCCCTCATCCTCCCAACATCGTGTTGAATATTACCACTATTGTTCTTCTAGAAGGATGGATAACACAAGAAGGTTGGTATGCCATTAAAAACAAAAAAACAAAAAAATAGACAGACATGATATTAAGTATTCCTATCTAATAAAACTAATTTACCTACAGTCAATTAGTTTCAATTATTCCTATTGTTGTGGCCTTGTTAAGGGCCAGAAATAAAGAGACAAGAAAGGAAGTGAGTAAAACAAATATATCAACAAAGAACGGTCATACAATATATAGGATGAGAGGGTTAACAGAAAGACTGTTTCAGTCCAACTGCCAGGGCTGTCTGCAGGAATACTGCCTTCATTTTATTTCCAAAATCATTACAATCTTGGAAGGCTTAATGCCTTGAATTTTTAGGGGAAGGGGAAGTAAAGGTCATACGAATACTCTAAAATCTAAGGGGAACCTAGCTAGCCACATTAGCCGATCCATTCAACAGCAAAATATATATAGACATCCATCCTTCACCAACCACGCTGCAACAACCAAAATACCACATTTGCTCTGTGAAAAGACCTACTTAAAACCCCGAGTGGACTGGATGATTTTATTTACAAATTATTTATATACAAAAATGTGTGAAGTGGGTGGGAGAAAAACTCCAATAAAAAACAAAAAGCGACTAAAAAACGAAGAAAAATTCCTCGTTTGGGCGCCCTCCATCTGCTTCTTCTACGGTGTGGCAGCTGACTGATTTCCAGTGTCCGGGAACACTAAAAACAAGTCAGACCTACCTTAGGTATTAGAGGGGGTCCTAGTCTAATTGGAAAAAAAAAGAAGGGTCGGACGCAGTAAGGACAGGTAATATGAATTTATGCCAATGAAATTCCGAGATGATTAGAAAAGGTGGGCTGGAATAAAGGTTGATTAGGGATAGGGAAGATATTGGGACTAAAAACTAGGAGAGAGGAACAATGACTCACAACATACTGCTATGTCGGTTAAAGGGAAAAGAGATCTTACTTACCCGGGAGAGTGTCCCGAAGGACCCGTACCGTAGACGACATGGGTAGGAAGAGGAGGGAAGGATGACTCCAACATTGCCCCCTTTCGTACAACCAGACGCAGCATTCACCCACCTTTTGCCGAATTTTGTGCTCCTAGCATTTTCTATCGCATCTGATCTTGACCCTGAGCTGATGCTTAAAAGACAATAGCAGGTGACGATGAGAAAAGTGTGCATCGTCATACAATCCCTTCTTTCGCGTCGTTCAAGTCACCATTCTGGCTACAGATAGGATCGCGGGAAACACCACACGCTTCTCACCCTGAAACGGAAGCAAAACGTTGTCCACGACGTAACCAACGTCGAGCAGCACGAGCTGTTTGGGCTCGATACGAGCCGTCCATTCCCCGACGTGATCCAAAAACGGGCGAACCCACTTGCAGTAGTGGAAGGCGTGCTCAGTCGTTTCTTCCAAGCCACCACCACAGCAAGGACAATCGGGAATGTCTGCCAAGCCCGCTTTAAAGTTCAAGCCAAGAAAGGACAACACGTTCCGTGCAAGCCGCCAGGTTAGCGAGAACTGGGAGTTTTTCAAGAAGCCCACGCCTGGCGTTTAATTCCAGTGGGAGCGAATCTCCTCCACCGTCCAGTCGTAACGTTCCTTGAGAGGGTCCGAATCGGAGCCCACGACTAGTTCCCTATACAGTTCCTTCTGAGGCCGTGAAAGGTCACTGGACCCAAGAGGTTTACGAAGAGCCCCTTGGCTTTGGCAGACAAAGAGTGCTTCACCCACCGGCCTACATCGACCTTCAACCTTATGATCAGACTTGAGGCAAGGAAAGATATCGCTCGCCTTTTATTTTCCCACCACCTCCCCCCGAAAAAGATCGGCCCAAGTACGCGAGTCTTTCGGTGAGCCAGTGCACTCCAGATCGGGCATACCTAGACCCCCATTGCGTGTTCGTTGAATACAGAACTGTCTGCGAACCATCGGCCTTCGGCCTCATCAGAGTAATCTGGAGAGGGATCATTTCAGCGCCAGCAGGAACTACTGCCTATCGGTAAGGGATCAATGGAAAACGTACACGGCACACGCCTCCACCGTGTACTTTAAAGACAATCTCTTTCGAACCTAGATTCCCACCAGGGCATCTACCTTGAGCTGGATATGTGACCAATTTCGCACCAGAGTAGGTCGTGCCTGAACCACACCCGAGGATGCAGACGGGTCTGTCACTCCTGCAGAACAGCCCTTCGGTTTTGTCAAAATTGGCCTTGGCTCTTGCTATCCGTTTGTTTTCGGCAACCGCCTTCTTCACAGCCCTTATGTCCAGTTGGTGGGACACAAAGATTGTCATATCATCAGCGTACGCATACACCTTAGCTGTAAGAGGGCCAGCAAAAGTGATATCGCGCAGGGCTGGATGTGACCCCTCATCCCTACGACTTTAGAGCAGAGGCTCCAAAGAGAGGACATAGATAAAAGGAGACAGGAAGCAACCCTGCGGACCGAACGCTCGACGGCCAACACTCCCAAACGCTTCTCGTTCACCTGCATCACTGCCCGAGGGTTACGGTATATCATGCTAATCCATCTGTGGAACTCCGGTTTGAATCCGGCAGTCTCCAAAACAGTCGACAAAAACTGATGGCCAACGCTATCAAACGCCTTGGAATGATCTAAATTGATCAGCACGGCTTCGGTGCCGTCTTTTATCCCCTCTATGACCTCGCGAACCACGTACAGATTGTCTTGGATCGGTCTTCCCTTCACAGTGGAGGTCTGCTCAGGTCCGATCAGATCGCTTGTGACAACCTGTAAAGGATTCGGTAAGAGCCAGGCCAAAATCTTTAACTCTGTGTTATGGGTCTGTAATCATCTAATCTCTCCCAAAATGCCTGCCACCTTTCTTCCTCAATATGATCACGCCCTTAGCAACGCTACCAGCAATGGTTCCCTTGGTGAACCAATGGTTGAACATATCCGTCAGAATAGGTGCACACATGTACGACAGCCTCAAGTACACTTCGTTGGGTAAACCATCTAGTCCTGGCGATTTGTTGAGACCAACCTGCTTCAGTGCATCACTGACTTCGCGTTCAGTAACCATACCCTAGCAGCCAGCAGTTTTGGCCGCCGAAAAGCGGGGAAATTCGGCTAAATACATTTTGGTGCAAAAAAGATAAGGGCAGCATGAAAAAATGCAAAAATTTGGATTGATCAACTTTTTATTTTTAAAAAATCATATTTTTATTCTAAAATTTTGCAAAGTTCATCTATTAATTTTTTGGAAAAATTAATTTATTTGATAACTTTACCATTAAATAATAAAATAATCATGTTGCAAAAAGATAAGGCCACTAAAAGAAAATCGCAAATACCATCATTTTATACTTTGTTTTTCCTCCTTTCGATGTAATCCCTTTTATGCAACGATTTTTAATCGACCCTATCAGACCTTTTAACAGTTTGATATTCTATTTCGGACCATGATTTCATAATTGCATGAGTTAAAGACACCTTTGAATCATATTGTTTACCCTGACCGTAAACTTGTCGGGCAACTGTACCCCAAAGGTTCTTGATGGGGTTATGATCTGGACTTAATGCTGGTCAGTCAATTAGCACAACATTTTTGTCTCTAGAAAACGCTTTTGAATTCCTTCACACATGAGTTGGGGCATTATCTTGATGGAAAATAGACCGATTTCCTGCAATACAAAAGAAATATTCCAAAAACTGTTCGGTGAGCATGTCAGTGATTGTTTTGAGTCCTTGTTACCGCTTACAAGAACTAATTTGAATATTCCATTAGAACATAATGCTTTCCATGTCCTTAAAGAGCCACCTCCAATTTGGCGTTTATAAATTTTTTTTTTCTTTCCTTAGGTCGTGCCAATAGGAATGGAACCAATCGGCACCTTCTAAATTCCATTTTTTCTCGTCTGTACATACAACATCACTCCATTTTTCCCCGAACGAGACGTACTAAATCTAGCCTTTATGTGATGTTCCTTCAATGAATGAGCTTTTTGTCCTTTTGGATATTCAACACTAGGGCACTTTTTTGATGTTCTCCATATGGTCCCATCTGAAACAATTATGTAACCAGGAAGTTGAATTTGAGAGACGGGTTTTCCAGATTTTCTAACATCTCTGATAATGGCCCGTTTATTCCTCAGACTGAATTTTTTTCTGGCCTACCTGGGTGTTTTGTACTTATTTTCTATGTAATTATTCACTGCACACCTTGACCTGTCGATTTTCTTGATTTCTCGTTGAGAATGCCCATCTTTTTCAAAATCATCGATCATTCCTTTCTCGAGATCTGTAAGAGAATTGCCACGTCCCATGATTTATTTTTTATTTTTATTGCTAATTTTACCTAAAAATTAATCTTAACTTAAAACTATGTAAGTTGATTTGTTTTATTTAATAAATTATAATAGCGAGCAAAGCGATGACGGAAATGCACCCGCAAAGCGTCGCACATCTCACGACTCGACCGCAGTACCTGCCCATCCGGGGCCTTGGTGGAATTGATATACTGATCGGGAAACCTTCGCACCTCTTCTTCACGTGCAGTCGCGTTCGTTGTCACAGCTTATTTGAGAACTCTTTTTAACCTAGATCTAACTATTAGGTCCCTCCTAGCTCGTTTAGGGAGTCCTTTCCATCCACCGCCCGGGAAAGTCTAACTTCTATAGATTTTGCCTCCCTGGTTTTATCTAGGTTGAGCTGTCGACTGTATTTGGTGGCGAAATATCTTATCCTATTTTAAAAAGATACCCACTACTTATTCCCGGTAACCGTCCCCACTAACGCCTGCTTAATTAGGGATTCCAGTCGCTCCCGGAAGTCCATATATCCAGTAAAGAGGTATTGAATTTCCATTAGCCGGCTAGACTAAGCGTATTGACTAACTGCAGACTGACTCTAACAAGTTTATGGTCAGTCAGCGCTATCAAGTGGAACGTGGGACTAACGAAATCTTGATCAGCTCGTCTAACACTCTGTCCTAGTAGGAAATTCGAAACCTGTCAACCAAACCATTAAGTCGATCAGGCTGCTTTCACACCTTCCCAACCTACTATTTTCCCGTCCGACCTTATCTATCTTGGGATAAAGGATCGTATTCCAATTACCCATTAAATCTGGCCACTTCAAATCGTCCAGAAACGGCACCAACCGACGAAAAAAAAGAATCCCTATTCACTGCGATATTGGGCGCATAAACCGCAACCACATGAAACTTGAAGCTTTACACAGGAACATCGGTTCAAGTAGCTGGTCCTCGTCACCTGCAAAACCAACGTTCACATCAGCATCAAAGCTGCGTCTAACTAGCAAAGAGACCCCAGTGCTACTGCGGCAGGCAAATGCTGAGAAAACGTCAAAGACCCCTTCCAGCACCTGACAGTCCGCAGCGCAAATGAAGTGAGTCTCTTGCACTGCTGTGACATTCAACTCAGGTTCGAGAGTTCACCAAAAAGACCTATAGAAGCTCGGGTGAACGTAAATTGGGAACCTGCCCGCACAGTGTATTAACATTTTTCAGCTAGGGACGCTCCATCTTCGCCAACCTGATGTCCGCCAGATTAGCTCCCTCGATAAGTTGCCAAAGCTCTTTTGTTCGGTTGCTAACCAGACGAACAAAGGTGGTCACCATTGGTGCTCCCCAAAACAAATACGGGTTTAATATCTTTTTATTGTGGACAGGTTTTAATGACATTAATGACGTAAGTGATTTTTTATTTGATGATCGATGTTCGGTTGATCCAGAATGTCAGTGCAAAAATAAATTGCGTTGAGTGGTTGTCGGTCTTCCTTCGAGACCGACTTGTCTCTTTGCGGTGTTTTTATGATTTCTGTGGGTTGATGGCGTCTTGTCTCAGAAAGAGACCTGGAGAACAGTCTGGGGGATGAGGGAGGTGAGAGAAAGAGAGGACAACGTTGGAAAGAGGTGGTTTGGCGTCTTTCAGAGAAATGGGATGGTGTGACATGTGAGGGTGGTATTGGTACAATTTGCGTTAGGCGCTAGGGTTGTTTTTGTTACAGTTGTGGAATTGTCTTTGGTGGCAGGTTTTTTGTTTTTCTTGCCCTCTCTTTCTGTTATAGAATCTCCGTTGTCCCCACTTCTCTTTCGATTCGTTGGCGTATCCATTACCTCACGCAATTCTGCCGATACATTTGTTATTTCTTTTTTCCTTTTCTGTTTTTGTGTTGGAATCTTCTACTTTTTCCTTGGTACTCTTATTTTCGCCTGTTTTAGCGGGGGATTGTTTTCCAGGTGATTTTGGAGCTTGTGTAGGGGACTTTCTTGCCCCGGGTTACCTGGATCCACCACTCCTCCTCCTTGTTGGAGTGATCCCCAGTTTCTGTATTTTGTGGGTTTGTTGTTGCTGGAGTAGTTGGCAGGAATAGTAGCTTTTGAATTTGACGTTGGGATTGTTTTAGCTGTCGTTGTTGATGTTGTTACTGTTGTTGATGCTGATGTTATTACTGTTGTATTATTATTATTATTATTGGTGGTTTTTTGAGGGAAGGATATAGAAAAGTAGCTCAGCTGCTTACAATGCTATCATTGAGGCCACCTGCCCTCCAGCGACCACCATCATCACCTGGTCCTCATAATCAAGTGTATGCGGGATTGCCTGCCCCCCTCTATTTAGGCACATGGTAAAAGAGTAGTCACCGTGTGCCGTCCCACTTGATGACTTAACCATCGAAAAATCCTCGGCGTCCCCAAAGTCGTTGAGGAACGCCGCCAACACGATCCCACTTGATTGAATTGGGACGTTGCACACGGTGACCTTTATTCTTCTTTAACCCATGTACTCTGGCTAACGTCTATAGTAATCGGAAGTAATGTTATTCCGGGCCAGCTTTGTCGCCAAATCTTGTGACGCCACCATGACATCCCTGGTCACAAAAGAGCGTCTGCAGAAGTATCTAGCTGGTATTCCTGCTGGTTTTAGAAGTTATTCAAATGCTTCTTTTTTTACGTCGGCCAATCTTCTGGTCCTTATGTCTGTAACAATCAAGGACAGTTTACTGCCTCCACTAACTCTAGTATCGGTAGAATCCGATTTCCTTCGAAATACTGGGCATATTTTTCAGCCCAGTCCTTTTTGTAATCCAGCGGTGACTTTTTGTTAGTTTGCGCCGACCAGGAGACTGGAATTTACGGCACTTTTTGAGCCGATGGAATGTTGGTAGCCTGGGTTGAAGACTCGGATGAGGTTCCCAGTAATGACGGCCATTCCGGATTTTTTTCAGGAGATGGGGTTCAGACCATTAAATAGGTCCTGTTCGGTATTTAGCTGTGTGTTTGTCTCCTCTATAGTTGCTTGAGGCAACTAGGAGTGAGCACGAATGAATTTGTAAAAAGGCGTTTGTTGAAAGATAAGACGTAGAAGGAAAAATCTTCATTTTTTTTTCTCAAAAAAAATGTAGAACAATAGCACAAGGCTTGTCAGACTTTTGAACCCTCACCAAACATCAAACAAAACGATACCAATTGTTTGAGGACTGGCACAAAAAATCACAAAGATGGCAAAAAGAAATAACAATGTATCCAACAAAGCGGTAACAATAATTTCAACAAATAACTAGCTAACAAGATTTCCAAGAAATATCTTTTACTAACTTTTAACAAAACCTTCAACAAACTTCCTTTTTTCAAACGCAAAAAAACAGTAATCCAAAAGTGGAATATTGCCTTCACCCTTAGAGCAGTACCTCCTGCTATTTATAGCAGGGAGAGTTCACGCGTTCGTGGGTAAATTACCATAACATGCCCTCCTGATTATTACCTTCACACGAGTCTCAATACCTTTTTTTATCTTTGGGTTAATAACGATAAAGTCTGTCATTTTTCATTTTTTTTTAAACAGCGTGGTTCCGGGGCCTCTTGCGGTATTGGCATATCAAAAGTATCGTAAATGATATCCATGACTTCTTTCTCTTCAGGAGGACTGCTATTAGCATCGTCCGACAGTGGTTTTCTGATTTGGTTCAAATGTGTCTTGCAGGTAAACAGGGAACATTTAATTATGTAGATTATATTTCCTACTCTTTTCTCAAGTGTATCCATTTCACAGAGATTTATAATCACGAAATATTTTGCGTACAGTGTTTCTTCACCCGTGTTTTGTTTGTTTAGGAGTTGCTTATCGAATACAGACTTGATTCTACGCAGGAACATTACCACGGCTCAGGGTAATGATGATTGAATTGTCGTTGAGCGTAAGCTAATATACCCGAAGGAACTGTTGGAGGACTTTCCCAGCGGATGTGTACCTGGCTTTCTTCAGGGCTCTTTTAAGCATATCAAAATAGCGCTCAACCTGTCCGTTGGACTTTGTGATCCTGATATGATTGATCTGGAAGGTCTCACAAAAATCCTTAGAGTCGCCATACGTAAATTGTATCCCATTATCGGATACTAGACAATCAACTACCTCATATCTGGCGAACATTTCGTGAAGGAAATCGATTGTAACTTCTGTTGTGGGATTTATACGCCTAAGGACTTCGACACATTTCGAAAAACTATCTACTGCTATGAGATAGTAGAATCCGTCTAGCGGTCCTTAAAAGTATATATATATTCGGGGCCATGGTCCCTCCGTTTTAGGCCAACGACTATATTTGATTGGGGGTGCCTTACTGCCAAAGCACTGCGTTTACAGGATTTTACGATCTTTGCGATTAATTTATCCATGTTGGGGCGGTACACATAACTGCACATAAGGCTTTTTATCCTTGTAACCCTCGGTGGGCAGTATGGAAATCTTTCAGCTTTCTCCTTTTTCTGTTGTCAGAAGGACGACGCACTCACTATATAACAATACTTCGTCGAAAAGGGAGAAAATATCTGAAGTATTTTAGTCTTTTTCACAAATTTCGGTTCCGGTTTGCTTGATAGGCTCATTGTTTAGAGCTTCGTGTTAGATTTGGTCAAGAGTTACCAGGAGTCCTTTTACTGTGTTGCATAATATGGTTTTAAATTCTTCTGTCTGAAGAGAAGCAATCACAGTATCTTCGTTTTAAAGTAAAAAGTTAGGAGGGTTGATCACCATCTCCGCAGCCTATTTCCTGTATACGAAGGCAGACTGTTTTTAGAACCGAATATGGTAAGTAATGGTTTATGATTCGTCTGCAATGTCAAGTGTCTACTGTGGATGTACCGGTGAAATTCGTTCGTACGAAAATAATCAGTAACGACTGCTTCTCATTTTGATAGTAGTTCTTTTCAGCAGGAAGAAGTGTTCTCGACGCATGAGCAACTGGTTTAAAATCTATCTGGCTTCTTGTACAGAATACATGCTCTAATTTCATACGTGCTGGCGTCACTTGCAACTGTCATGTCCTGGTCTGGTTATAGTCTGTGATGAACAAGTCCAGCGTCAAGACTTTTATTTTCCGAATGTTTCCTAGCATTCAGGTATCCACTCCCAGTCCTTGTCTTTTTTCAGCGGTTCGTTAAAAGGAGCACGTAAGTTGTGCATATTAGATATAAACACATGGTAGTAGTTTGCCAGTCCTAAGAAACATTGTAAAACAGAGAAGCGGGCATGTTTTTGACTGCGCTGGTCTGTTCTGGGTCTGGCCGTCTGCCATCTTTGTCGATAATGTGCCCCAAGTATTTAATCTTCTCCATAAAGAAGTAGCATTTAGATTTTTCATTTTGGAGCCGCACTCCTTAATTCTTGAAGACTTTATGAATATGTTCCTGATGCTGTTATACATTTTGAATGTTCATTAATATGTCGTTCAAATATGCAACCGCAAAGACAAGGTCACAAAGTATAGTGTCCATTACTTGTTGGAAGATTGCCGGTGATATCTTGACCCCAAACAGGAATCATCTGAACTTGTACAACCTACGAGCAACTTATAACATTCTTCCTCCACCAGTATTTGAAGATACGTGTGACTGAGGTCGATTCTAGAAAAAAATTCCCCCATTTAATTTCGCGAAAATTTTTTCCAGTTTTGGTAAAAGATAGGGATAGCCTTTGAGTGCAGCATTAAGCCCCGTCGAGAAATCGGCGCAGACCCAGTTCTCCCTTGAATTCTTTTTCATATAGACGGTCGGTGAAGCCCATTGACTGTACTCAATTTTCGACAAGACCTCGGTTTTTTCAAGTTTGTCGAGTTCTTCATTTATTCGTGAAAAAGTGGCGAAGGGCACATTTACTTTTTTTTCTTAAGCACTGACAGGATGTCATCTTTTAACTCGGATTGTTCCGTCATTGAATTACACCAAGGCCTCCAGTAAAAAAAGATTCAGGAAAAGTTTCTTTTGAATCTTTTAATAAACTTTTTGCCTTAGTAGTCAGATTTTTGAGTTTTTTTCAAAATGAATTTTTGGCATGTCGTACAACTTAAATTTCTCTATCCAGTCGGTGCCGATTAAATTTTCTTCTAATACAAACGTTTTTAGTTTTAACGCCATTCATTGAAAAGTTACATTTGTGATAAGTTATCTTTCAAACTTGTTTTTCTCCCTTGTCACGGACCTGGCCATTACATTAGATCTTAGCAAGCTTGTTTTTCCCAACTTCTTCCAAGTGTTTAGATTTACGATTGTCAAATCTGACCCAGAATCCAACTCTAATTTTATATTTTCATTTAGGATTTCTACTTGCACGTATTTCCTAATGTTTAACCCGTAATGTTCATCTGATTTTCTGTTTTTTTTTACCCGGCTATTTATCTTTTTTCTCGTTCGGCAATGTGAGCTCAACTGCCCGACACGGCTATACTTCTTATTCTGGTACGAGCAATCCGTATATCAATGTACTGACCCACAAACGGAACAGGCTAAGAAGCAAGTTATCTTATTTCTTTTTGCTTTGGTTTGATTCAGCGGTAAAATTAGATTGTTTTTTTTTATTTCTTATAAGTGCTTTTCCAGATTCCTCGATATTTTTCGATTATTGGCGTACGCTTACAAATCTATGACAGTTTTCCGCTATTTGTTGGAGAGTAAAGTTTGGCACATTTTCCAATTTATTCAGAACTCTACGTCTAATTTCAACGTGTTCAGCTGAAACGAGGTCCTAAACAAACATCAGATACTTAAGATTATTTTTACTCAATTCTGACAGTTTAAAATCGTCACAATGTTTGTTCACGATCGACGCAAATGTAGTGTAATCTTCACTATACTCCCTGGTTAAATTCCTTCACTTCCCTGCCTTATGAAAGAGTAAAGGTTTAGGAGTAAAATGTTTTGAAAGAAGTTTTACCGCTTCGGTAAATGTCAGTTCGCTTGTTTTACTGGGTAACATATAGTTCCCAAATTTGGAGTGCTCTGCGATGCCTAATTTTCGTAGTAGTAGGCGAACTGTGTCGTATAAATTCTCGAATCTTCTAAAATAGAAGGTGAAGGTAATATCCTCATCCAGAGAAAGTCTAAAATTGTTAATTGCGCTACAGATCGTGTTTTGTGCGAACGTATTTTCGTTTTCAAAAATTTTTTCCTGTTTGTCAGGTCCAGCGAATTTCTTTGCTCTTGTTGAGCTTGAAGTAGGGTTTCTTTGAATTTTTGTTATCTGTTTACAATTGCTTTTGTATTTCAAGCCGTTCTTTTTATTCATCAAGCTGGAGTTGATCTACTCTTTTTTGCTGCTCAGGTTGTTTCTTTTCCACTCTTTTTTGCTGCTCATGTGGGAACTTAAGAAAATCGAGCATAGTGGCTTTCAAATTGTCCATGTTTGTCCGTGTCTTTTTCAGGATTAAACCGAAATAGAATTTAATTGAGGTGAACAAATTTCTTTGTTTTTTTTGTTTTTTTTTGATAAAAAAAAGAAATAACTTAATTTCTTACTTACTCAGTGAATGAAGATTCGTTTTTTTTTTTTTGGATAAAATTTTAAAAAAAGTTAATTTCTCACTCACTCAGGGAATCACGAGTACTTTAAAAAACGTGAATTCGCGTAGTTTAGCGCCTCGCGTTCAAATTCAGTGTTAGTTACACTTTTGAATTGTTCAGTTTTTTCTTTCAGGATTGCCAACTACAGTTGCGTAAAACAAAGTGTGACGAAAAATAAAATTTCTTCTTTCATTCAGTTTCCTTTTCTAGGTTGCCAAATACTGTTTAATTGAACAAAGTGTCCCGAAAAATAAAATTTCTTGCCTCTAATGTTGACTCAGTTCTGACAATTTCCACGTAGTCCTTTTGGGGTCTTCGAGGTTCCATAAGGATCCTCGTCACGAAGTTATTGTGACTTTGTTAGGCGCCAAAAATAAAGCCACAAGAAATGATTTGAGTTAAACAAATATATTAACCAAGAACAGTAATACAAAATATTCAAATGAGAGGGTTACCAAAAAGACTGTTTCAGTCTAACTGCCAGGGCCGTCCGCTGGAATATTGCTCTCTGGTATTAGTACCTGCTTCTATTTAATACTGGGAAAGTTCATGCATGCGTGGATAAATTACCATACCATTTAATACTAATAATTATCTGGTTTCAAATAGTTATCACTTTTTAATAGTAATCATTTGTTTTTACTCAATTATATTCATAAGTTATTAATCATAATCTTCCCAAAACAATTATATAAATTTCTTCGGAGAATAATGTTCGATTTTGGAATATACGTTTATTCCTGATTTGATAATTGTAAACTGTCTAAATTAATAAAAATATGATATCAAAACATCAGTGCACATCTACCATCGATTAACAAGATTGTTTATGATTAATCTCTAAAGGTTCAGATGGAAGAAATATTTAAATCCAGTTTATACTTTTTATCGATAGAAGTTTCTAGATGTTTGTAAAAAGTGGTGGTCGGTGAGTGAGATATCAAAAGAAAAAGGTAAATGTTGAAAGGTCTCATATCTCAATTAATTGAACAACATGTTTCCAAGCATGAAGAAAAATTGTGACCAAGCTTCATTTCATGCAAAAAAGGAAACACATAACTTTTTTTTCGTGTTTATGTTTAGGGTCATAAAATCTCCAAAATCAATTTTTACAAGTTTAATATAATGGCCGATGGATTTCATTTTATATCTTGCCTTCGGGTTTAGTTAGGCTGAGAACCTTTCGGCTGAGAACATCGTTTAGTTAGGTGCAAACTTGAGCGCAGGTGTTAACGCGCGCGCGGGGAGGATGTGTCGTTCACAGATGTCAAAAGAAAAATCCCAGATAGAAAATTGTGACTTAGGGATGTTAATGACGTCATGCACCGGAAGCGTGCGAGGAGGATTTTGGTGATTTTGAAGAAATTCATTTAGTTGAGTCTTGCGGTCCGAAGAAGAAGGGTGACTTTCGCAAGCTCGCCGAGGCCTTGTGTCGGGTGCGCATATGATTTGGAGCAGATGATAAAGTCAGGTGTATCTCTCTCTCCTTATGTCGAAAAACCTTGAAACTCAGAGGTAATAAAAAAGTTTCATACCTGAACTAAGAAGTCGGCAAGTGTTTTTAGTGTTTCGTGATTCCTATGTTCTATGTATATATGTTATGAACATTCTATGTACATTTCACATGTCCGTATCTGGCTATGGTACAAAAGAACTGATAAAAAGTTAATGAAGATTACACGTTAATCAATAGGAAATTAAATTTTTTATACAACTACTATAAGAAATATGTTAAAAAATAATTTTAAACTATTCATAATAAAATCAGGAAGTAATTTCCGAACAAACTGATAGCTTCAAGTAACATAGTAAAAAATAATTCAAGTATCCCTATTATATACTGATATCATTAATCAGAGGTCATGTTTACGGGTTTTTTTTAAAATAGTTTTGCCATTGGATGCTTTTTCACACAACAATACAAATAATACAAAAAAAAAAGGATCTATTTGACCGATAGATGAAAATTAACAGTTTCAACCACCAAACTTAAACCCTAACCATTATCATAACTTTATATATATATATATATATATATATATATATATATATATATATATATATATATATAATGTAGCCTGTCTAGCCACACTGATGAGTTCTGATAAAACGAAACAGATCTGTCTGTGGATGACAATATATATATATATATATATATGCTCCAATACCCCTGTAAGTTTGAGCTCTCTAGCGAATGAAGTAATTGTGTTGCCATTAGCGTATATGCAAGGCTATTCGTATGAATCGAGCTCTCGGTAACCGTTAAGCGGATGTATGTAAACAATAGCAATTGTGATTCATAACCGCGTAAATTTCCTTTGCTTGCGCTGGTTCCCTCTTCGCTGAGTGTTATAATCTTGGATTGGCGTTTGAGGCAACCGGGTTTCGATCCCAGCTTCGGGAATCTAGCCTGTATAGCCACACTGATGAGTTCTGATAGAACTAAACATATCTGTCTGTGGATGACTATATATATATATATATATATATATATATATATAATTTGTAACCAAATAATTGTAGGTAACATTTTTAAATGAGCCAGAGATCATCAATATCTAAATGGTTTCAACCATTGCTACTTAGCAGTAATGATTGAAATTAGCATCAATCATTTCATAGTTTCAAGTACAGTAAATCAATTAATATTTTATTATTAGATGGTACCCCAAAAGGTACTACCACACCGGGTTAGAATTGTCTTGAGAGCAGTGGTACTGAAAGTGTACTCGATATTTCTTTAAGTTCCACCGCTGTATATTTACCATCAGATTCAGTATTAATGTTATATCAGGTATACTCGATAGAAGCGGTCTTACGCGTCTCCAGAAGTGCACTCCGCGTATTCTATAACCCTAGTGATCAGAGCAAATTAAATCAGGAGATAGACCAGTTGGAAGAGAAATTAGTGACTTCGAGCTGAGAGAAGTAAGTTTGTGGGTTACCAAAGACGGATAAGTTAATGGGCTGTTTAGACACGGATTGGCTTAAAGGAATTTCGCCTGCCGTTCTCAGTGAAATTGTAAGGGAGCTGCGAGCAATTTTCTTTTTTTTTTTTCATGTTTTTGCTGTTTTGTTTGGGTTTTTTTTTTTGTTGTTGTTTTTGAGAAATGTAATATGT
The DNA here is from genome assembly GCA_963585895.1 of Sepioteuthis lessoniana. NCBI lineage: Eukaryota > Metazoa > Mollusca > Cephalopoda > Myopsida > Loliginidae > Sepioteuthis > Sepioteuthis lessoniana. Next base: position 37,859,550 of record OY757928.1, on the reverse strand, counting down.
CCCACAGACTGGATGAACTGGAAAACAGCAAGTATTCTTGGAAGTTGCTTTGGCTTTTCTTTTTTGGGGGGAACTGACTCATGGTTTCCACGGTTTGCGCTGAGACTTGTCTAATGACATATCTTTCTTAGAAGAATCTACACGACTTGGGGTTGAATTATTCTGTTGGTGAACAGTGCAAGCAGCAACGAAAAATTACCGCATGTTTAGTTTACAGTGGATAATAGATGACAGTGACATTATGAATGCTGCTGACAATGCTAGATTGTTTTACTAGGCATATGTATTTGTGTCTTCAAAGGGTCAAAATGTGACATAAAGGTCTGTTTAACTTAATATACTGCTCCAGAAGCGATTCCGTTGATATTTTCCTTCAGGCACCGAGCAATAAACTCAACTTTTAACCCCTATTAGACAAGCGGGGATTTCTGCCTTGGAGAATGTCTCCCAGGAACTAAAGTAGTTCTTTCTTCCTTTCTTTCTTTTTTTTTCCTTATTTCCTTTGCTGCCAAAGCATCATTATCATTAACCCAGAATGCACCAGCAATATCTTAGAATAACAGCTAATTTGTTCGTTTTCCGTTAAAATGTCAACATACCAGATGAAGATGCAGACTCATCTAATAAACAGTTGTAATCAAAATGGTTCAATATGAAAATTGCTGTTAATTTTAACGCACGCACGCACGCACAGACAAAGACACACACAGACACACACAAATACACACACACACACACACACACACACACAGACTATGATTTCGCAGTTAAGTATTTAAGCAACCACACCACGGGTACTACCCCTATTTATCAGTTGTTTGTACTCTGTTATGTTTTGATGTATTCCTTTCTAATAGTTTTTTAAATTTATTTTAAGAACAGACCCCAAGAGATACTACGACTCCTGGTCAGAGTAGACATTGGAGATAAGTTTAAAGTTCTCTAGACGCCCCAAAGCTCCGAAAGTGGAGCTTGACCATCGGATGTAGACTTAATGTCCTACACAGGATAATATTATTTGCTGAAATCTTATGTATCACCATTTATTCGTTCATTTGACCATCAGTAAAGTTAAAGCACCGTTATTTTTGGTCAGATTTCAACTAGATTCTCGAGTATTGTTAGAATTCTCCTTGAAAAGATATAAAACACAACTTGGACAAGATTCTTTGAATTATCTTACTCCCTAAAATGAAATTACCTTTTATGCAAGTATCGTGTTAAATCTCACAATTTATCTAATGTCCTTTGTCTAGTCAGCTCAGACTTTAGAATAGGAGGACCTCATCTCTGCAGAGAGGTAAGACTGCCTTAAAATGTCTTGTGGATATAACAATAAAGCGTCTCATGGTGAAGATCTAGCCCAAGAGCTTTGGGAAATGTGGACTACTCCTAAATTACAATTAATCCAAGTTCTTACCTGGAATAGTACTACATGTTATGATCCCTTCTATAAGTCATGTAGAAAATTTAATCCTTTACTCTATTTGAACCTATTTAACTGCGAGCAAACAAATGGGTAATGTTAGATTGAGTTAGTAGCATTACGTAGCAGTGCTTAAAATCATTTAACAGGGTGCAAACGAATGGATAATGCTGACTTGAATTATTAGTGTTGATCAGCGAATATGAAATAATTTACTAGGAATGATTATTAATATCAAACAGAATTAGTAGCGTTGAATAGCAATACTTGACTCATTTAAGTGTGTGTGAACAAATGAGCTCTGGTTCGTTTAAAAAGTTAATACCAACAAACTATCCGTTAACAAATCATCTATGCATAATCAGGATTTGGCATGGAATACCCTATTATTTTTTATATGTCTTAAAAAAATTACCAACCAGCCAACCAACTGTCTGTCAGCCTATCCATTGAAAACTTCACTACTTTCAGCCATACGTTAAGTAACATTTTGCGGAATTCTTTACAGTTTATATTTACCCAGTCTCTCCGCCATAGGCAGAATGTAACGCAAGATATCTTTAGAAGCAGAGTAAAGCTGGTTATAATTCAGTATTTTCCTTTTCCGAGATCTGCTGTTGCCTAATAATGATTAAAGAACCTAGTCTGTGTAACCATTTATCCATTGCTGGGGGTGGGGAGCAAATATTGATTCATACCTTTCTCAAGGACATTAGAACAAAGTGAATCACGAATAACACTCTCCAGGATTTTAGTTCGGGTCACCGATTCCACTTCCTTAGTCCATAAACTATTCGCTTCGAACACCACTGACAAGCCTTAAGGTATACCTAGAAAGGTTTTAGACTCTGCGAGGCAACCAGGCAGCACCTTTTACTCGGCCACTTTTTTTCTGTCCATCTCTCTGTAAAAATTTATTCGTCTCACGCTCAGCAGTGGTAACCCACTCTCTTTGTAATCCTTGCAAGAGGCAGATACTCTCTAGCTCCATATAGGCATTTAGGTAAACTCTGTCTTTGCTAGTTTTTATTCTATAAGAGAATCAAACAAATATCAGTAGAACACAGTCCAATTTAGAAAATGAAGATTAAGAAACATTTCTGAAATCAAGTCAATACTCCCCATCTGATTGTGGAAAATAAGGTAATTATGTTTTCATTTAAAATATTTATTGAATGTAAGTGCTTTATTTGAAATCTGATATCTCCAAACCATTATCAGAACGCCACCGTCTGTGTAAACCAGGCAGTAACCTGTAGGAAGTATAAGATATAAACAAACAAACCCCACTTGAATCATAAATAAACAATGGCGCATTTCTTGCCCGATAAACCAAAAGGTTTCAAATATATATATTCCTTAAGTTTAATATATCATTTTTTTTAGTTGTGTCTCACAACATTTAATTGCATTGTACACGAAATTATTAGAAATAATTTAAAAAAAGCAAATAAAACATTATATAGTAAAGCTGGTTTACATTCTGAGATTTATTTTATTTAAAATGCCTTTTTAACCATGACTAAAGTACTGTCCAATATATATATTCACATCTGTGGGCTGGTCAGTCCGAGTTGTGAATTTACTAAGGGCTCTACCGTGAAATAAAACGCTAACAGCTTCGTCCAGGAATTTGAATTCGAGTCTTCGATTATATTTCCTTATTGATGGTAAAATTTTTTATACAAAAATACGCTCGAACGTTAATAAATCTAAACACAAACACTTGTTTTTCCTATATCAAATGAATAAAAAAAAATTCATTTTATCAAAGATCATAGCAGTGTTATTTGCTTACTCCAGTAGATTTTAAGGACACGTCATTACGGATGATTATCTGAAATTCTAATAAAAACCTCTCTACTTGCTTTATTTTTAATAATGAACATCTTTCCTCTCCTATATGATATGGGTAAATACCATTAGTAAACTTTAATAAAAGCGGCTATACGTCCTATAATCTAAAAAATAAACACCTTACAAAACGTATGTAATATGGGTGACTATGTTTAGTCAAAATAATCATGTAAGCGGTGGAATGGCAGATGAACTCGAGGTTGGTAATAGAAAAAAAAAAGAAGAAAAGTAGCCCGATTTCTTAACCGGTCACCGATAGATGATTTAGACGGACAGATCGAATTAAGTCAAGATTTCTGCCCGTAACGATATTTGATGTGTCTAAAGCCGTGGATAGTTGAATTAGGAAAATTTGATAAGCTCCGTGTGTGTGTGTGTGTGTGTGTGTGTGTGTGTGTGTGTGTGTGTGTGTGTGTGTGTGTGTGTGTTAGAATATTAACGTGGACATTTCCAGAAAAAAATGCGCAGAAAAAACAATACAATAAAAAGGGTTTGCAATAAGCTGAAAAGAATCGAATATACGTACGCGCGCACACACATTACACATAGACAACACACACGTTCAAGTACACACACACACACACACACACATGCATAAGCATGAGAAAGACTTGAGAAAAAATGCATACATATAGATGAAAATAGAACTATTCCTAGAATGATTCCTAAAAAACGGATCTCGAAAGCTATTAAAAAAGCAATATTTTCCTACGTGCTAGTTTGCAACGTGTATATCATTGGAGCAAAGCAATTACAGCAGTTGTGGGTACACACTGTTTTTAGTTCGTGTCGTGGTAGTTGGTGCGCTGACAGATTGGACATTGCTTTATTCCTAGGATGATTCGATTGTGAAACGTTGTCTAATTCGGAAACCTGTTTTAATGTTCGAACTAGGCCATACCAGCACTGAATCAACCAAAAACATTTTAGTACGAAAAGTGACGAAGCAATTATTTACGACTCTGTATCCAGCTGAATTAAGAAATTTTACTCGGGTTACTGAGACGTCAACGATTTGTCAAGGTCATTTTAGTCTAAAACCTTGAATTCTGTGACCGTGCCCCAAGTAATAAAAATGATTTAGGTGACTGGCACCGAGAGAGTATCCAGGCGACTTTAGCAACACAAAGTCAACTATTATTGGCTCCCTTCACGATTCCAGCAAAAAGCATCCTTTGCTGCCGAATTATGCCCCATGTTATCAAAGAATTACAAAACTTTTGACTCAGAATTTTTTTATTAGAAAAAATCTGTTTCAGCCCCTTTTTCGGTTCCATTTATACGTCTTTGTTTTGCTTAAGGGTCAATTCAGGCCTGATCATGGAGTCATCAATATTCTGTCCTATAGTGTCTCTTATTTAACTGAAACTTCTATGTTTCGCTGAACCTATTACAAAAGTCGCAGATCTCTTAGGTTAGCTGCAGTCCGTAAGTGCTCATTTCTATAACTAGTGGTATCGACTTCGCTCCATAAAGTCGTCTTTGGAACCCAAAATAGCAATCCTTACTAGATAACTAATTTATGAGTTGAGTAATCCTTGTTTCACCTGAAAAAAGGCCTAAATACGTGATCGAAAATTAGTCTGCTTAAAATATCTTAATATTTGCTTAAAACAAAAAATAATTTAATATTTGCTTAAAACACTTAGCAAAATCATTTCCCTGTACACTCTGAGTGCTAACAGCCCTAGGGTGGAGACCAGATGGTAATACATTGGCTCAGCTTCAGGGCTTGGTCCTGACGAACTTTTAGATTCTAAATCCAAGGCCTCATTTCCCTGATCACGTAATAACTCTCACTTAATTATTCTGGTTCCTTAGATTTCTACTCTTGAATGGTTTAAGTCTTTTATATATCCTGAGCATGCCTTCTTTCGAAAAATGGGTAATACGGGCCAGGCAATGCAGGAATGAACCATTCCTGCATTGCCTGGCCCGTTTTACCCATATGGTAGCGAATTTCAGTTAATGATTTTTTAGGAATTGCCAAGCGCACATTATTGCTAGTACAGTCTTTGTAATATATATATATATATATATATATATATATATATATATATATATATATAAATATATATATATATTCTTCTTAAATCTGTTATATAGCTGTATACATTTTGCTCTCAAAAACGATTATATAATTAAAGAAGCTGCTATAAAGTGGAAAATAGACCCTTAAGATTAGTTTTTGTTTATTCATTCGCCATGTTTTTTTATGCTGTAGAGATCGTTTGTTTGCAGAAATTAGATATTTGACCATTCGGCGAGTACAAAACCATATGCTCAATTAGATGACGGTATATTAAAAGATGACAGCTTTGTATAAACCACTCTATAAAAGATGTAAAAGGAAGACAGAAACAGAATTTATTGACACGGTACAAAGATCAAATAGATATTTAGCTGTTGGTAGTTATTAACTATCCACGTTAACAGATTGGAAATATATTGAGTTACAATACGTGTATTTCTTTTGGCTGAAATAAGTTGTTGTTCTTTTTTTAAATTTTATCCATTTAGACATATTTCTGTTTATATATACTTACCCGGTATAGGCCGGAGGGGTCATTGTAAGTTGATTACCTGCTCCGACTAAGTTTCACCCCAGGCAGTACCTGCTTGCATAACTAAGTTATTTTTCTTGACACCTGCAGTGCATCAAACGGGGAATGCCAAAGAGAACAATATTTTTTTGGTAACGCCTACGTGCGTGCTTCGCCCTATAATAACATGCCTTTATGTCAAATATAACATGGTCAAAAATAAGTTAAATCACTACCTCCTTTTATATATAAACATATAGATGCATAATAACGAGGCGCTCGTTGCGCAACGATGACCAGCTTTCAGTTTCTTGACATGGATATTTGTCATTCATCTAACGCTAATTTCCTTGGAAAAGATTAGGTTAATTATCTACTTCGTCAATCTATGGTTAAATAATGACATAGATGGCTCTCTTGTGTTTATTTTATTTGTTTTTGTATCATTTCTTTCTTGTTTGTTTTTTTAGGCAAACAGTTTGGGAAAATTAAAACTCTAAATTATACAATTTCATTGAAAAATTGACTTTCTGTTCAATCCTTCTCGTGAAGTGGGGAGGTTGGTAATTATATGTTTATTATCAAATCAGTAGAAAAAATGAATAAAACATTAAGCATTGACTAAAAAAAATTATTTAATACCGTTAAAAATTCAGAAATCGTTGGTCTTAGTTTTACGTTCAAATGAATTGGACAAACATGTTTTATGTTTTTGATGACTAAGTTTATTTGCATGTAGATTAAAAGGAAATCGGGCACTTTTGTTTTAAGGCAAGGCATTAAACCTCATTTCTAAAAGAGTAGACAATCTATTAGTGTATCATCACGGTAGCCCCAAGGAGTTTAGATCCCCTCGAGGGTAAGTTTAAAGGAAAAACCTCAATTTTACAACTATTTCATTTTGAGTCTGGATTCCGAGTGACTTTCAGAATCTATTTAAATCCCATTCTGTGCCTCCCTTAATACGTGATACTACACACCCAGTTATGTTTCCTAACGTGGTAGATTGTGACATTGTAGTAAGCGAGTTCGAACTCCAGACAGGATATTTCATTAACTTTCAGACAAGGACGCTCGGAAAAGTAATACATCGTTTTTATCTCTGGATATGTGTATCACTACTCTTTTTCTACTAGAATGGCTTTGTCATTGAATAAATCAAAATATTTATGTTATTAAGTATATATATAATCGGCTCATTGGGTAGAGTATTAGCCAATGGTCCGGAAGACCTGGATTCAATCCCAGGTCACGTGATACCAAAGACTTTAAAAATGGTACGTCCTTGCTTAACACTCAGCGATCTACGGTACATATCAAGGGTAGAGTGGAGCAATCCAGAGAAAGGTGTAGCGCCCTCCCCTACACTTCAGTGTAGTAGATATCGGAAAGGAGCCTTCTGATTACCCTCGACTATAGTCGCCAACTTTAGTTTTACTTTATATATATATATATATATATATATATATATATATATATATATATTGTAATCCACAGACAGACTATTTCGTTCTATCAGAACTCTTCAGTGTGGCTAGACACGTAGGATGTTCGAAGCCGGGATCGAAACCCATCCAACTTTACGTTAGACTAAATCTCAGACCGCTCGGCCAACAAGCGTACCACATTTGGCTAAGAGAATTTTCAAGGTATTATGTAGTAATACCAGCAGCCGTTTGTTTACATTTTTTATACCTAATCGGCTACCAGAATGCTCAATTCTTTCGAAGAGCTTTGTATTATGCGAGCGGCGGCCGAAAATTCCTTCCCCAGAGTGCTAAAGCTTGAAAAAGAGCGATATCTGTTTAACTATTTATTATTAAATACAAAAAAGTGTGAGATGTACGAAAAAATCTTTAAATCGACAAAACAGAAGCATAAACAGTTATGAAGTGTCTGGAAATATGTATGATACTTAAGGAAATCAATGTGGACATTGTATAGATAGTCGCTGAAGATTCCATTTCCTACAAAACTATGAATAAGTAGACTGTAAAATTCTTGCTGAGCAACCACAAGATAACGAGCGTCGGTGAGATCGTCCAAAAACCTCTTTCACTGATGAAGACGTTGATGCCATTTACCGTATTGTTTTCGATGGCAAGAACCTTACTACCCCGCAGACAGCTGAGTCCATCGACGTTGATTCTGGTTCGGTACACTCTGTTTTAATTGAGATATTTGGTACGTTCAAGCTCTCCATTAGTTGGGTCCCAATAATGCTGATTCAAGAGGACAACTTGAAAAGGGTTGATATTTCCGGAACACTTAAGACTCATTTCCAAGCTAACCATTAGAAATTCCACTGCAGATGAAACCTGGGTTCACCAAATCGAACAAGAATGAAGCATTCAAAGCAAACAGTGGAATCGCAATTTTTTGTCACTCATGAATAAGTTCAAGTAGGCAGCGTCTGTTGGCAAGGTTATTCCTTTTTTCTTTTAGGATTCTAGAGGCATAATCATGATAGACTACATGGAAAGGGGAGAGGGACATATTAATGGACAGATCAATGCATCAAAATTAACACAACTGAAGGAAGTAATCAAGTAGAAACGGACAGGGAAGCTGAGGGCAGGTGAGCTCTTGCTTCAGGCAAACGTGCCCTTTCATACTGCTCCCATCAGAGTAGCTGAAGCAGCCAGCTGTGGCTGTGAATCACTACCTCATCCACCTTACTCATCAGATTTAGCTATATCTGACATCTTTCTACTTCTTCCATTCAAATCCAACCTATTTGGTTGCCATTTTGGAAACAATAATAAAGTTATATATGCAGTGGAGTAGATTTTGGAGGAGTCGGAAGTCGACTTTTTTCGTGATAGATTTACAATGTTAGAGTAACCTTGGAACAAGTGCATTTATGACGAAGTGGAATATATTAAAAATAATGAAAAGGCGTCTTAGTTTCTGCAATTCCTTCGGGGGTGGCTTAGAACTTTCAGAAAGACCCTATATATATATATATATATATATATATATATATATATATATATATATTGTCATCCACTGACAGAGTGTTTCGTTCTATCAGAACTCTTCAGTGAGGCTAGACACGCAGAACGCTCGAAGCCGGGATCGAAACCCATCCAACTTTACGTTAGACCAAGAATCAGACCGCTCGGCGAACAAGCGTACCACGTTTGGCTAAGGGAATTTTTAGGTATTTATGTAGTAACACCAGCAGCCGTTTGTTTACATTTTTATATCCTATCGGCTACCAGAGGGCTAAATTCGTTCGAAAATCTTTGCATTATGCGAGCGGCGACCGACAAATCCTTCGTCAGAGTGCTCAACCCCCATGAGGGAGCGTGTATATATATATATATATATATATATATATATATATATATATATATATATACCAATTTTTATCTACACGCATACCATTAATTTCATACACTCATACATATTTACTCTGAATAACTCACAACACACGAATTTACAAACACCATTTGGAAAGCAATGGATCAAATTGTTCTCTTTCCACCTATGTAAATCACATGGCAGACTGGGCTCTTCAGCCTCGTAAATGGTAATCGTTTTAGGAAAATGAAAAACTCTGAATATGAACTATTTAAACTCCGCTTAAATTTTAATATGAGTCATATCCTGCTCGTAAAATTGGTTGGTGAATACATACGAGCACGCATAAACACACACGTACGCACAAAATCACACACACACACACACACTCACGCACAAAATTGCATACACATACACACACACACACACACACGCACGCACACGCACAAACACAAATAGATAAAATAAGTATATCTATGCAATTTTATTTTCAAATATACCTTTTTCGGAAAGCATACCCCACATTATAAAAATCATAGCCGATTTAGTTAAATGATACTGAAGTTTTATTAAATCTTATTTTGGAAAACTCACATTTTAATCCTTTCACTTCGTCTTTCATAGAAATCTTTTAACACTCAACTCTGCATCATCGGAAACGAAACTGGAAATCTCAGAGAGAATCCCATTTATTTTCCGCTTGTACATCAAACAGATAAAGAGTCGAAGCTGATTTGTATTTTTTGTGGCAATTTGATCTTGCAAGAGAGAACATTTCTAAAGAAGCCATTCTTTCATGAATGCAAACCTAAAATCATTATTTATACACCAGTATATGATCTTTTCATCCTGTATTTCCGCATGCTTCAATCAAAGAATGAAACGGGCGGAAGGCGATATGCACTGTTTGTACTGTTACTGAATGCAAGAAAAAAAACAACTATTTTTTAACAATAACCTTATATTAACGGTATTTTATTGACTGTAATAAAAAGTGACTATCGCACGCAATGTTTTAACAATATTAGGTAACGTTTTAGTGTAGGTCACACGATTATTCTGTTTTACTCAACTCTTATTGAAAGGGTTATGTTGATAATATGCCTTGACAACAGAACTGAAAATGCAATGACTGTATTCAGCACAGAAGAATAAGAACTCTCTCTCTCTCTCTCTCTCTCTCTCTCTCTCTCTCTCTCTCTCTCTCTCTCTCTCTCCGAAAAGTAGGTCTTTCTGGGCTCTGACACTATGCTGCATCTGATGGTAAAGGTTTAATTCCGGAGAAGTTGTGAGTGTGAAATATTTTTTTAGTGCCATTACTCAAAAGTTAACTCTGATTCGTGTGGAAGAAACTGTCAGGGATATATATCTATGGTTAAAATATATGTTTGAAAATTATTAGTATAACGGTTTCATATTACTAAATTGCTTGTATTTCCAGCACAACCGGGGGAAGGAATCCTCGTGCTGCAGATGCTAAATTACTGGATTGTGAAAGCACAGTAAGCAAGTTTGAACTTTAGTTGTAATAAAATAGCCGAGGGATTTCGGTTCATGCCTTTGAGTTTAGTTAGGCTGAGAAACTTTCGGCTCAGCACATGGGTTAGTTAGGTGCAACATTGAAGCAGGTGTTAACGCGGGTGCACGCGGGCGGATGGAGGTGTCACTCAGATGTCATAATAGTCCGAGATGAAACGCAGTGACGGGGTGCGAGTGACGTCACGCACCGGAAGCGCGCAGAGGTTTGTGTGAGAATTTGAAAAGAGACTCGGGTACTAGACGCCAAACGAGAAGGATCGATTTTTGGAGCTCGCAGGTGCGAGGCGAACGTGCGCCCTATGGGGGCCGCTCGAGTTGGGGGCCAAATGAATAAGACAGCATAGAAGATTGTGTCTCTCCTCCTTACGTCGAAACCTTTAACTCAAAGTTGATAAAAAGGTTTCGTACCTGAACAAGAAGTCGTTACGTGTTTTCGAATTCCGAGACTCCTATGTTCTATCGTTATGAACATTATATGTCCATTTCCCACATAGTGCTAATTGTGAATACGATACATAGTCACATAATTAGGTTAACTTTCGTTGTAAAAGCAATGTTCTCATTTATCTTTCTAGCTAAGAGTAAAATAATAGTACTACTGTTCTTTTGAAACGATGAGTTTAGCATTGAATAACCCTCAGCAGTTGATCATCCATTCAACAATGAGAGAAATCCCAACTAAACTACTACTGGTCTGGATGCTGTTGAGGTTAGCAAGCCATGCTAGGAAAACTTCACGAGTAAGTTCGAGTCGCATCGGGTACGCCATTTATATGGTGTTCTGCACGTCTAAGTGAAAGGCATGATACATTACTAAACAATGATTGGTTTGAAACGCCGTTGCTATGGTATCCTTGTATTAAGACCATTGATATTTCTGTCTGTTATGACCATTTAGAATGGGATGAAAACTTATGGACACGAAAAGTGTTTGACGAAAGACTGATTTGTTCGTGTAGTTGGAAGTGTGGCTGAGATGACTGAATAGGGCACGTCGAACGACCGACCAAATGTTTGAATATAAAATAATCAGGCTGGGTTTGGTTTAGTTTTATGGTTGATTGGTTGGTTGTTTTTTTTATGGCATATCAACCTTTGTAGGTTATTTAACACCAAATCTATTTTTATGCTTATAGATCTATTTCAAACAATTGGGTTTAGCATTAGTACACAGTTTAATTGTCAAAAACGTTTCTATTCTAAGCTATTAAATTTATTCAAACAGTTGTAATAAAACTAATTCATTTTATTATGAGTATAGAAGTTCTATATTAAACAATTTTGTTTGGTGTAAGAATATTTTCAATGTCAAAAACTGTTCCATATCAAATAATTCAGTTTAGAATAAGCTCGAAGTTTCAATATAAGTATATAGTTTAATTGTCAAAAAAAATTCTATTTCAAGGTATTCAGTTTATGCCAACAGTTCTAATTTAAACAATTCAGTTTAGCACAAGTATGCAGTTAGTTCCATTTAACCCATAGATAGGGCTCTATCAGGAACTACCATTCCGTGCCGGAGTGGACCTGGGAGTAATGGCAATGATGGGGTGCTCCACATTCCCGAAGGCTCCAGCATCATTGGAACCTGACCATCAAATTACTTAGTGTCATATCTAGGACACTCATTGGTGGGATCTTACCCCTCTGCAGAGGTGCAGTCGGTGTATTCTACAGTCCCAGCCGACTGGACAATGGGTTTTATTCTATATCAATCAGTGTAGGTTACTTGATACCAAATCTTCTTTATAAATATATATTAGATATACATTATTTGTAAATATGTTTTGTTAATAAAATTTTAAAACAAGCTTAAACTCATATTTTCCACACAGATGAATGGTTCCAAGTATTATTATCTATCACTAACAATTCAATTAAACAACCGTCATTGGTTTACATACAGTTAGATAATCAAACTGTTTTATTACAAAAAGTTAGATTTAGCAGTAGTCATTCATTTGCACTCACTGTATATGCTAAATTTATATTTAACCCATAGAGAGAACCCTATCAGGTGCTTTAATCTCCGGCTCAGAATGGACCTGGTAGCGATGGCAATGATGGGATACTCCACATTCCACAAAGATCCAGCGTTACTGGAGCCTCGCCATCAGATGGTTTAATGTCATATCTTGGTCAATCGTTGCGGGTGGGGGGTCTTACCGCTTTGCAAAGATGCTGTCGATGTATTCTACAGCCCTAGCCCAATTCGCAGAATAATCAGGCGTTTGAGCTTACTGTGCCATTACGTCAAACAGAACTAAATTAATAAGTTATGAGAACGACTAAGAAAGATAGACATTATTTAGTAGTGTTGAGAAGTTACGAATGTTTTTCTGCATCAGGTGTTCAATAGCAATTCCTCGATCAGTTAAAAGCGAAGTCATTAAATAATAAAGTGAATTCCTAGTCTTTAGATGTACAGATATAGTATCTGGTATATTAGGTTTTATAAAAAATATATTTTTATAGAACATGACTAAATAATTTTTAAGAACTTCAACTTTGTCAACGGAGTTTAGAATACCCAAACTGAATTTCCGGTTGAAGAATAAGACTTCTCCAAATAAATAGGGCTATCCTGGGGGTGATACTAAAATGTATTTGATTTTGAGGTTCCATAGTGTAGAGTATCCATTGTTTGCAAATTTCCCCTGGTGCCCTTAGATTCAGAATTGTAGTACCTGTTAGGGTTCTGTCTATGGGTTAAGTAGATTCCTTTCTGAATCTTGTAAGTGTCATTACATTTTAATAAAATATAGTTCCATTCAAAAAATCGTGGTGGCATATAATATTTATTGTTCTCATTACGTGATAAGCTTTGCTTAGAGTGGCACACTGAAGGTAAACTGAGTTTTACCAAGTCTGGAATAAAGTCAATAAAGATAAGGCCTCTTTACAAATTTTCCTTTTAAACATGGCTAAAGTGCTGAGTACTAAGCAAACCATTAAAATCCGCTGATTGAATCTGTAGCAGGTCATTGCGGTTCTCTGCCAAAACAGAATGTCCTGGTCCTGACATGACAACAAACGATATGTAATGATGAGGCTCCAATTCAGGAAATATGAAAGAGTGTGGAGTACACATTCATTGACATTACTCCTGCATTCTCTCTGACCTAGAGTGATAGTACCTATTAATCTCCTATCAACATATCTTTTTAAAGAATAATCGTATGATAGGACCGTGTGCAAACAAAAATATCTATCAGAAGCAACTATAGAACATGTAAAACTGATAGTAAAAATGCGATTCCCTAATCTCTGGGCATTAAATAATCATTGACGGTTTGAAACCCGGTTAAAATCAATCAATCAGTCACTATTTATAAAACGTTGACGATGGTATCATGATGAGATGTCCTAAATTAATAAAGAATATCTCAAATATTTAAACAATATGATTTTAAAAATAGTTTTTATGCATTCAATTTGTACAATAGGTCTGCTAAATTATGTTCAAGGTCAATAAAAGGAAAGACTATGGGTAAACTCAAAAGTGTCTATCTTTTTTCAAAGTGATGATTGATTAGCATGATGTTAAAGCCATTAGGAATCAATGTTTGAAAACGCTTTATCATTAATATTTGTCCATTTCTATTATTTCCGTGAAAATGTCGACTTCATTTTTCTTAAATTCTTTTTATAATCTTGAACTTTGCAACTATGACTAGAAGAGTTATTACCTGGTAGGTTCCAATCTATGTGTCTAATAAAATGCTTTACAAATCAGAATAAGAAAGGGCTTTGTTCCTAAGCTAGGACATGACAATTATATACGTGAGATTAGAATAAACACAATTCGTCAACGTCTAGCCATAAAATAACCCAACAAATTTTGAGATTCAAATGAAATACATCAATGATACATAGTAAAATGAAAACTTTCAGAGAAAAAGATGAGATTATAAGAAACTTTACTCAATATATATATATATATATATATATATATATATATATATATATATATACACACACACTTACACATAGAGGCAAAAATACACACACATGCATCTATGCAAGGGTCTTTATTAAAATATTTTTCATTACAAAAACCAAAAACAAAAAAAAAAACATTTGGCCACTTTCAACTCATTTCAGAATAATTATTTATTCATGTGTCATGGACAATCAATGTCATCAGCAAACGGAATTTCCCATTAGGAACCGAAAACTCTTCTTCGTTATGATGGCATTACAAACTCTCGATGTCATCAGTGATTTAAATTTTCTTCAAAAAACCAAAAAACATTTCCGAAACACCTCGCAGAATTAATAGTCTTGGAAATTGTTTTCGACTCATAGAGGAAATTTCGTTTGCTGATGATATCAGATGTTTGTGATGTTCATATACTTATGAATGCTGATGTGAGTTGCAAGTGACTCAGTGTTATTTGATCACCACTTGTATTTGCTTGTCACAATGTGGGAAAAGAGTTTCGAAGAAAAATTCTATTATTTACAAAATAGCCTGATAAATAAATATTCATAGTTATTGATAGGACTGTCACAAGTGAAATGCAGTTAAGACAAGAAGTCTATAATAACTGAAATGAAACAGCGTCAGAACACCGTTAAAAATATTCTATTTCAAATCTGAACATATGATAAGAAGAAAACAAAAAGAAGACTTCCACCCGTGAACAAAAGATACACTTAAAATAAAGGTACACTCAGAGATATATGTCTTGGAATTCAAAATGTTCTAAAATCGTTCCAAAAACATTAGCCTGCAATGTTTTGAAGGTCGACTAATGAGTACAGTGTCCAGGAGACCGGGGTTCAATCTCAGCTCGAGTCATACAAATGACTCAAAAATGGTACTTGATGCTGCCTTGCTTAACACTCAGCATTATAAGGTAAGGATCAATGATAAAGTGAAGCAATCCAGGGAATGGAGAAGCGCCCTACACCTCGGTGTGTTAGCTATTGAAAATTAGGCTTTCTGGCCACCCTCGACGAATATTGCCAATTCTACTTTTTATTTACGCTGAATCCAAACATCATACTCATTTTTTTCTAATCAGATCAATTTTTAAGATACAAGTTTTTACTTGAAATGCATGGAATAGTATTTTAACTCTATTCATTTTTTGGTTGAATTAAAAGAATAATGCT
This sequence comes from Sepioteuthis lessoniana, assembly GCA_963585895.1. Classification (NCBI taxonomy): domain Eukaryota; kingdom Metazoa; phylum Mollusca; class Cephalopoda; order Myopsida; family Loliginidae; genus Sepioteuthis; species Sepioteuthis lessoniana. The sequence continues at coordinate 37,843,758 of OY757928.1, read as the reverse complement.
ACATTATCAGCAGAAAGCTCACATTGTACCACAGAAAAGTGAAAAATACACAAAAGAAGCTATCCATGGATGAAAGGTCATTTGTGGGACTTCCCTATGTGTACGGCAGCCACCGCATTCCGTTTCAAACACCAGCAGTAGTCAACAACAGAGTTTACATCCCACTGGCTTTGGTAGTGCTCTTCCATAATGTAAATATCTTGATGTAGATGCCCACCATGCTCTTAACTGAGTTCTAGGAGAAATAGTCCTAGTGTGACGACAGAAAGTGCACTTTCACTGACATTCATGACCCGAGTTGGCGGGAACTCTTCTGTAGCTCCTCAGTTTCCTTCTTGTATTCTGCACTCTGGAGGTTTCCCATGAAATTTCTAACTAATGACTTAAGTGACTGCCAGGTGGACAGTGTAGCTTCACTCTGTGATTCGTCAAACATTGTATCCTTCATGAGTTCTCTTATTAAGAAGGCCGTCACATATACCAGCGTTGACTTTCTTCATGCTAATCCGTAGGGACTTCTCGTGGAGGAAAGCAAACCCGCTGCCTTCCCAGTCAATTCCCTTCACAAAGTTTTTAATTACGCCTATGTAACGGTGGAAGCAGTATTTTGTTCGGTTCAATGAAAGGATGAGTGAACGTTTTGTGAGCCAGGCTTTAACCTTTGTCTAAACGGCCATTATTTTCTAACATAATATTGACCGTCAGCCCGGCTGTCCCTGTAATGCAGAAAACAAGCATGAGTAGTGTACCACCTTGAAGTTGTATTAACTTAAGATCTCTACATTTTAACTATTTGAGCTCCTCATAGATTTACGCAGAGAGTAAATGATTCAGGCTGTTACGAGTTTCTTTCATTTGTACAATCCCTAAAGTTCTCCACACACAATTTACAATAAACATGTCTTATCATGATCCGCTAAGTTGACACCAAAGTAATCACTATATGCCTTCACCAAGTCAGTGATTTTACTTGACGATTCTGAAGATCAACGTTACGCCAAATATTACAGAATCTGGCATGATTATTCTTAAACTTGTCATCCATTCTTAGAGAAATACAAATGTCAAGGCGAAAAAATAAAAAAAATAAATCAGCCCTCCACTGGTCGTTGACAAGTGGAGGGCTGATTTATAAGTAAATAAGAATCAATTAAAGCTGAGGGATAAACCCTTGCTATGTGTGTGTGTTTGCGACTAGGGTTGTACACTGTAGTTGGGTACACATAAAACTTTATATGATATACTAAAGATAAAACACCTACGATCAACTGTAACAAGTAGAATCTACAGGCTTTTGAATAAGTGTTATTATTGTGTACAATGTGTAGTGAAATATTCAAGCACATCTAAAAACTAAGACATGACCAAACACGATGAATTGTATTTTTGAATTCTGCATTAAAGGGTGATCATATATCACTTAATAAACCTTTTACCTTTGGCAAAAAAATTAACGTAGGCCAGTGTTATCAAAGTGATCCAAAAACATGTAACCCTATGGGATTATTTTACTCCAGCGAAGGTTTTACATAAATCTTCACTGGTACTTTTCACTATTTTTCTTGTTGATTTTAAATATCCTTTGGTCGTGATTGTTTCGATTCATCCTCTGGTTTTCACTACCCAACTAGCTTTTTAGAAGCCTTTTGGTGACCGTTTCAAGATACCCGTCTAGAACTGGTATCACAGTCTACTTCAGAATGCACAAGTTTTTCAGCTCTCAAGCAAAATCCAGATCCAAATTTTATTTTCCCTTCATTGATGAGATTTTGTTTTTACTTTGGCCAACGTAAGGTCACTTTTATTTCATCTTCCTCTTCTTCATCTTCTTATTCTTCTTCTTTGAGCGTTTTTCCCACATTTATTAGCTGTTTGTCTTCCATCGGAGTTTGAGTGATAGTAAGTCTCATCAAGAGTCCTACATTCCTCTCTGTATAATGGCAAATTCACTAGAGGCCGAATTCTTCGTTTTCTTGTCAATTAACACTTAGTCTTATCTTAAAAACTGGATTCGGTGACCCGTTTGGACCACGAAATTGAAGAGAATTTTATGAGTACAGGAACGGTATACAGTATTTGGTATTTTGGTTAAATTTTCTTTTCTTGTACAATTACCAGTGGATATTCTCACCCATCCAGTCGTATCAAGACTTGTACTTCTTTTGTGCTATTTTAATGCATTAATAAGTGAATAACCATTTCATCTCAGTCTGAACATAACCCACTCCCTCATTCTATAGTGTATTATCATTTTTGATTGAAATATATTTGGTCCTGATGGCATTATTTTTTGCTTCTTTTTACAGAGATTAAAATTTCTTGCCATTTCCAGTTTTTCTCTTAAGCAAATCTTACCAGTTTGTTCCTTGAAGTATCCATACGGTTACTTTTCTTCGCATTTCAGTGTTCTACGTTTTATTGTTTTTTTTTTTTTGTTTTTGCTTTTTTTTGTGGTGGGGAGTGGTTCTGCTCTTATTTTGCTAACACTGTTATTGATTGCTGTAATTAGTCTTTCATCCTTTTTTGAGTGTCTTTCTCAAATTCTTCCATTGATGCATCTATTATTCTTCTTATAATTATTGCTGTTTGCTGCTTGCAATTTTTTTCACACCAACGTTTGCAGGTGTTCTTTCAATGGAGTCAAAGTGACAACAAGTCTCAAGGACTCTTCTTAGTATTCTAGCCGATCAAAACAATGCTGATGGTCTCCACTCGTCTTCTTTTTTTCCTTTTAATAATCCTTTGGTGAGTGTACCAAGAGCACCAATTACAATTGGTATCACCGTCACTTTCAGGTGTCCATAGTTGTTTCAATTTCTAGCAAGGTTGAGGTACATACCTTTTCCTTTTCGCTTTTTTCCTTATAACTCGGTAGTCAACTGGGACAGCAAAGTCAACAATTCCGCAAGTTCTTTGTTATCGTTAGTTGAAAATAAACGAAACTTTCTATTTAGATAGGTATGATTTAGTTTAGTTTGATGGCATATCAACCGTTGTTGATTATTTAATACCAAATCGATTTTTTTACATATAAACAGTTATTTTTCAAATGATTCAGTTAATATGAGTACGCAGTTTAAATCTCAAATCAATTCAGTTTAGCATAAGTACGCTGATTAGCTCGATTTAACCTATAGATAGGATCTGATCAGATGTTACCAATCAGGGAAAAAAAGGACCTGGGAGCGATGGCAATAAATGTTTACTCTGCATTCCCTAAAGCTCGAGCATTACTGGAGCCTCACCATCAGATTGTTTCGTACCATAACCAAAAGATTCGTTGGGAGAGTATTACCCTTCTGCAGAGATGCTGTCGGTGTATTCTATAGGCCTAACCAACTAGTACATTATATTAAGATAAAATATATTGTCGTATCATGGGCATACGTCACGGAAATGTGTCATTGGATTTAAATATGATTGTCGTTCCGAAATTAATTATCCTTTTTAGCTTAAAGAAAAACGACAGGAGATGCTGGGATTTGCATAAAAATTTTGGATAATGCAAATTTTTCAATAAAAACCATGGATGGTCAATATCCGAGATTGATTCTAAAAAAAAGATAGCACAGAAAATAACGTCATCTTGATAAAATCATTTTTTTCTATGAGATACACAAATTAAAAAAGTGTCACTTAGAGTAGACATTATAAAAAAACAAAGACCAATATCGCAGATTAAACGGCCCTTAAAAAGCGACGATAATACAAAGAGGAGCATCATTTTTTTAAACAGTTTCTTGTATGTTAAAAACACTTTCAAAGTATATACGCTGGACTTAATATTTTCATCTATTTGTGTTGGAAATTTTATTCTATATATCTGATATTTATAAACACTAAGATTTAATTTTTAGGTACGGATCAAGGGCAAGGGGAAAATCCATGAAAAGGAGTAGCTCTCTCACTACATCACGGTGCCGTAGCTATTGAAAAAGAAGCTTTCGGGTCACCCTCAACTACGATCACTCAACATACATGGTATATTCAATAAGTTTCCAGACTTTTTTCACAGGCATTTACAATTATCGTAGACTCTTGAAAATTCAGTATGTTATTACTATACATCTTATGAGATGACTGACACATCTTTATGATTTCAGGTTTAAATGAACAGCTACAGCACGAATTGGAATACACCCTACTAATGCCTGATTATCACAGCAGAGGAATTTCAAAAATACAATCTAGATGTGAGGAAGAATGATATGCAATAAAGTTGTGTTTTAAACTTGGAAAAAATGCCCCAGAAACGTATGGAAGGTTTCAGGCTGCTTTTCGACCATCTTGCATGAATCGAGCATCGGTTTGTGAGTGGCGTAATAGATTCAAGGAGGGTATGGAGTCTGTGAGGGATGATGAGAGGTGGGGGAGGAGCAAGGAAGTCAATACACCGGAATCCATTGGCCAAAGGGTTAGGGTTAGGGTTACTTTGTTGAGATTTGAAGGGAGTTCAGGAAGAGATTCCGTCGAAAGTGGCCAGCACTCTTCAAATCGGGTCAGTGGCATTTCCAGCAGGACAATACATCAGTCCACAACTCCATCCTTGTCACAGATTATTTGACCAAGATGGGCATCAAGACAGTTCCTCAGCCTCCCTCTTGTCCAGACCTTGCTCCCTGTGACATTTGGTTATCCTCTAAGCTCAGAGACTGTCGTTATGAGACAATTGAGGAAATGAAAGAGGCTGTGACGAAGGTCATTGATACGCTCACACAAGTGGACCTCCATGGAGCGTTCCAGAAGTTCTTAGAACGGTACAACAAGTGCATTACAGCCGAAGGAGATTAATTCTGAATTTTCAAGTCTACGGCAATTTTAAATGCCTGTACAAAAAAAAAAGGCTGGAAACTTATTGAATGTACCACGTATATTCTGTGATCTGTCTCCTCGAATAGATCAAACTTAATAAATTCCTTTTTGGGTAATTGTCCAATGGACTAGAAACTTCTCAGTATAGAGTTAGGTCCTCACCGATAGTCCTGCTCTTGTGAACTTCTCTCAAAAATAATGTACGCGTAGTTCAAAACAGCTACGGCGTAAGTCAGACTAAATGATCTGATTTGTGTGATTTCAGCAAAGTAAGGAAATGGTAAATCAGTTCAGTCTGAACTGGGTAACCACCTAGTAAGAGAAAATAATGTTAACAAACTATTTAGCAGAAAATAACATAGAAAATAAAATCTTAATAAAAATCCTTTTTTCTGAGATATACTAGAACTTCAGCTACAATGAGCTAATTTCGTTATAAAATAAGCGTCATTTATCGTAGACATAAAAAAAACAACAACAAACAAAGATACCTACCGGATATTAAACAGCCCTTAAAAAATGATATCACCAAGAGGAGGATAATTTTTTCAATCATTTCTTCTCTGTTAAAAATTTAATCTCAAAGTATATGCGCTGAATTTTCCGTTTACATCTATTTGTGTCCGAAATTTTATGCTTTTTATCAGATATGTGTAAACAATACGATTCATCATCATCACTTCCTGGCAGTGCTTTGTTTTTTTTTTCGGTCGTTTAAAGTGTCATCAACCTTCGTAGATTATTTGATGTCAAAGCCATATTCTGAGTAAAACACTTGTACTATTAAATCCATAATCGGAAAGGATAAAAGGCTCATTTTTTTTTTTCATGAAAGTCAATGTACTGGCACAAAAGGAGCTCAAACTCGCTTACTAAATGTTGCAGTTTAGCTCGTTAACCATGCGGCCAAGTAGACTTCCAGTAAAAGACAAAGAATCTAATTGACATAATTACTGTTATCTTAGAAACTGTATATTACTAACATTTATATTTTGAATATTCACGTGTGTGTGTGCGGGTACACACATTATATATATATATTAGAAATATCATGACTAGAAAATCCGGCAAACACCTACATGCGACATACGGAACACTTAACAACTGTTTCGAGCTTATTGGGTCTCCACAGCAGTGTACACAAAATCTCCACCACTGGAAACCGAACCAACAACCACAGTAAGCAGAAGCTGAAATTTTACTCCTGGACCACCGGTTCATGTCACGCATAAGCGATGCCAAATTAACTAATCATGGTGAATATATATATATATATATATATATATATATATATATATATATATATATATATATATATATATATATATATATATATATATATATATATATATATATATATATATATATATATATATATATATATCAGTTCATTGATCTGTTGGGTAGAGTGTTCGCCAATGATCAGCTAGACCGGGGTTCAATCCCAAGGTTGGGTTATACCAAAGACTTAAAAATGGTACTTGATAGCTCTTTGATTAACACCCAACATCATAAGGTACTAATCAGGGGTAAAATAGAGCAATCCAAGGGGAAGGAGTAGCGTCCTCCCCTACACCTCGATGTAGTAACTATTTAAAAGGGACCCTTCGGGTTACCCTCGACTGATGGTCGCCAACTTTTCTTACTTTACTGGAAAATGTGATATAGACTCCATGGCCTTATTAAAGTGCAAATGTATAACATCAGAGTACGGAAGTTGGAATTGCAGTCGCCCTATAACGTTCACTCTCGAACTCATGTCCTTGGAAAAAACTCATGATGTTTATTATCCTCTCAAGTTATGGATGACTTGGTCATTAAATAAGCCATCAATGTTATGTCATTAATCATAGAAACGAAGTCAAATTAAGACCTAAATACATAATCAAGCACGGAATAAGTCTTTTACGGTAAGTTTCATGTGTTGTACATAATCATCTGTTGGAACTGCATAGATCGATTAATGTTGCTCAATTAAACAACTTGTTTTTCGTTTTCATACGGAAGTCAGACCTGACCGGTAAAATAAAACGCAGTTTTTTTCCACGCGGCAGTTGTGTCGATTCTGCTATAGGGAGGCACTAAATGGACGCTAACTAAACATATGGACAAAAAACTTGACGGCAATTACACAAGAATGCAGCGAGTCATCATGAACTAGTCCTGGAGGCAGCACTCTAGAAAACATCAGCTGTACGGCTACCCACCACCCATCACAAAACTATCAAAATTAGACAAACCAGACATGCAGTAGACTAGCGGAGAAATAAGGACGAACTCATAAGCGATATTCTCCCGTTGAGCCCTTCACATGGACGAGCAAAGTTTGTACGACAAGCTAGAACCTATGTACAACAGCTTTATGGCGAAAAAGGATGTAGTCTGGAAGACCTCCAGGAAGCGATGGATGATAGAGACGGGCAGCAAGAGAGGGTTAGGAAGATCCGTACTAGCAGCGCGACACCGTGATGATGATGATGATGATGATAACAACTCTGCAAAAATGAGAGATTATGGCAATTTTTTTACCAATAAATTCAAAACCTCTTACTGTATAAAGCAATGCTAGGTACAATTAGCAACTGAATGATACTATTCGATGTTTCCATTCGCGCTGCTTTTCAGTTTTTAATCATCAAATTTCTCAATATAACAAATACAGCAATCGAAGGCTAATACGAATCCTTCATTGTTTCCTAGATAGAAACACCGATATAATTATGAATCGCTGTTAAAACCGTAGTTGAACGACCGCACGGTTCATCAAGTGAGAAAGGCCGGCACCGTCAAACTGAACACTTCATAGAAAAATAAAGATCATATAATCTTTCTCTACACCGGCATACATATATGAAATGATAAAACTCTTTCCACTTTTAGATGCGCTGAAAACAAATACGCTAACATCGATTTTCGTTCCCGCCACAACGCATGCGCTCACACAGCTCTTTTCAATTAAACCGATTTACACAACTTCACAAAATTGGACACAGAGAAACTGGGAGTGGCTCAGATGCTAGATTAGTTGTTTATTTTCAAAGTCTAAACAAAGGCGTGCCTTATCTTGCAGACATTAAGGCAATCTGGTCCCATTAACGGAAACTCTCATAGATAATTATGCGCACGCGCCGTAAATGCTGAAAGCGATGAAAAAGCAAAGCCAATAATAAATAACTACCTCTCGCTTCAATGAATAAATGACATATTTTAAGTCTATTAGGTGCACGGTACAACGAACATATGACAAGAGACACTCAATATATATTGGGATTTTTATTGCATTTTTAAAAAAATGTTTGACTATTTTTATTTTAGTGAGTGTAATATCACTTGAAAGGAATCATGCTATTAAATATAGCATTAAATCTTGCCGGTTTTGTAGCAAAATTTGTACCGATCAACGCTACACAAACAGAAGAATTCAAATGATATTTTTAAAAAAAGGAAAAAAAAAAGTTTGAATGAATATCTGAAAAACACTTGTGCATACTGTATACACTATATTACTATTCAGTTCTTTTCTCGCTTATACAAGTACATAGAACATACAAAAATTGTACATGTGTGTGTATGTGCCTGTGTCTTTTTCTGATTTCTCCATTAAAAAGACGAACATTCTACAAAATTACTCGATCTGTCTTATATATATATATATATATATATATATATATATATATATATATATGCGCGTTTGTGTGTGTGTGTGTATGTGTGTGTGTGCATCACAATTCAACATTAACGAAAGAATCGAAAAACTGCATAGGTTAATTTCAGGGAGATAATGGGAATGTACGAACATAAATGAATAAAACTTTTCCAGATATTAACTCCAAATGGTTTTAACATCACATTAAACGATCCACCGAACACCCCTTGAAATAGGATAGAAATCTTTCGTTTAACCTATAGTCCTTCCTTATATTGACTTTTTGCCCGAAGAAGCAACTCTTAATACACCTCCAGCACATCCGGGAGATCCAGGTTCAATCCCAGGTCGCATCATACCAAAAACTTTAAAAATGGTACTTGATACCTCCTTGCTTAACACTCAGCAATACAAGGTACATATTAAGGATAAAGTGGAGCAATCCAGGGAAATGAGTCGCGCCCTTCCCTACATCGCGGTGTAGTATCAATCTAAAAGGGATCCTTCTGGTCGCCCTCGACTACGGTTGCCAACTTTACTTCGTACATATAGAATTCCAGTAAAACGATAAATAAACATTTTTAATCAATTTTTACACCCCTCGGGACATTCTTTCTATTCATTTAGAGCATCTCATTCTCATATTATCATAAATCTTTTTTGAGTAGTGGTTGATTGATTGATTGATAGTAAAGGCATTTCAACACGTCTAAGTTTAATTTTAGCCGAGACGTTAAGGAATCGCGTTTTTTTTAAAGTTCGTAATTAAATTCTTTGTTTCTTAAGATACGTTTTTTTTTTGTTTTTCCTTCTTTTTTTTGCCACACAGTCCATACGGTTAATTTTTAAACAGATCAATAGTTAGAAGATTAGTAGGTACTACCATTCCGTCTCTGAGTGGACCTGGAAGTAATATCAATAAATGTGTTCTTCATACCTCCAGATCTCGAAAACTGGAGCCTCATCATTAGATGCAATTTACACTGAACTTATTCCTTATATCCAGGACTCCATTTTCTTGGGTGTGATCTTACCTCCATACAAGGGCTACAGTCAGTGTATTCTAAGCACCATCGATAGTGGGGGTGCTGAGTAGTTGTCAATTTAGCCATGTTTAGAATCGATAAATGATAACATCCCTATTTCTATTGTCCTTTTATCAAACTTGGCAAAACTGTGCACATCTTCTGTATGCCAAGCTAAACAAAGCTTTTTACGTTATAAGAATGATAAAACATTACACAATGCCACAATGTTTTGTAGAGAACCGTTTTTTTTTTGGATTAAGTGAGTTACGTTTAAGAGTATTATCCATATAAATATTCACTTTTTTCTTCAGAGTGTGAAGCCGAATTAAGCAATAATATTAGTATATTCAATATTTCAAAGAACTACGAATCAACATCTAAACCGTTTATTATGAGATTCCAAACCAAAGCAAATATTTTTTCCGATTAATGATCAATCATCATAGTCATGACAATGCAGTTAGAATAAAAATGTCTTACATCTGTTAGAAATTTTCTAATATGCGGTTAACTATGATTATTCCACAATAAATACTCCAGTAGAAGCCCGGAGAGTGCACAGCGGAAACCTTGTGAACACCAAGAACTCAGATAAGAAAAATAGACAGTCTAATAAAAATTGATTGCAACAAAACCTAATATAGGTGTTTCCCGACAGTTCTTTAGCTTCAAGTTTATTATTCCTCTGGTTGATGTTTAAACCCATGAGACACTATTTCAATTAATTTAACACATAGCATCGCCATATCCTCTTAAACATTTTGTGAGTAGAAGTCAGTTTAACCTTGTTTAAAACGAATGTTAGAAGAACGCATTTACTTTTATTGGCCTTTTCCCATACTAGGAAAAAGTCAGCAAACCTTCTGTACAAATAAATATAGATAATGCTATTTATAAAGGGGAAAAGACAGGAAGATTGCAATTGTTTAAAAGTGAAAGCGATCTAATCAATGTTCACCTTAAAGCTACCGACGAAAAGTCACTGATTCCTTCCTCTGCTTAAAATTCAAAATTCCAATCTGAGACTGTCTAATGAGTATACGCCTTAGAGCTTTTACTGCACTCTGCAAATAGGGGAAATATCTCTACCTCCTAGATGCGACCTAACAATACTATTTTCCACCCATTTTTAGTAATTTTTCACATTTTGCCAAGGATCACTGTCTTTCCTGGAGGTCGGCGCTGATTTCCAAACAACGTTCCACTCAACTCTTCTCACTGGGTAGAGACGAGGTCGACCGGTAACATTCGAACCACAATCTGGAAAGAACAACGCCCTCCTTGCTCAACTCTTAAATTTGTGGAAAAAATTTGACATCTCTAACCGTCTTCCACCCCACGTCACATAACACTGAATTCTCGATTTAATTAACAAACATTCGTTCAGGACATTTTTTTATCTTTACTCTTTTCCTCGTTTTCCTTGATTTACCTCAAACGACATCTTAATTTCATCCGTTTACAATCCACCGTATCCTTTTGCGGAAATCGAATGATTTCATTTAAAACTTTGGTTGTAACTGATTCTACAGAACTTTTTCTTCTTCTGGTGACTAACGAGCAGACGAGAGCTTTTATAGTTCAAAGAAAACGACTGAGAGAAATATCGGATATTTCTAATTGAGTCCGTATAATTCTGACCCCACAGGTCATATCTAAATATAAAGGCACGTATAATGGCTCCCTCGTTAGTGTTAGTTGCAATATTGCTGCAAGCTCTGATTTTACGATGAGACTAACCAGGTTATGAACAAGGTGATTTATAAAAGATTAAAGTTAAACAGTCACTCAAAATAAACGACGATTGTTGAGGGGTTATTTATATTTAATCGTATCATCACTGGGGAATTTTTTTTATTATTGTATGTTAAAGAGTTCTCAGGTCAATTTAGAGCATCTCTTTTATAAAATCCTCCCGGTTCAACATGAGGTATTCTGTGGTTTAAAATTACGCACTGAACTACCATCTATACTCCTATGAACGTCCACAGATCGATTTAATTGATTGATTAAATCTTGAGGTATGTCAAATCGATTGGGTTAATCTTATGTCTAGATGTCAGGGAATTGCATTCGTTCAACGTCCATGTTTATATTTTTGTGAAAATGTTTCTTAAAATATTTATTTTAATTAATTCATTATTATTTATTAAACAGATCAATTTGATTCATTGATTGGACCGCAATCAGGTACTACAAATGCTGTTCAAAGTGTATTTTTGAATTATGGCAACGAAAGAGTAATCGATTTTCCCCAAATCCCGAGAATAAGAACATCTCAATCACTTGGATTTACTCTTTTCCCAGGTGTCTGGGGCTGTAGAATACATCGACTGCTTCTCTGCAGAGGGGTAAGACCCCCAAACGAGTGTCCTAGATATCACGCTAAATAATCTGACGGTGAGGTTCCAGTGATGCTGCGGCTTTGAGGAATGCAGAGTACTCCTTTATTGCCATAGCTCCCAAGTCCACTCTGGCCAGGCGTGGTAGCACCTGATAGAGCCCTATCTATGGGTTAAATAGAACTAACGGTATATTTATGCTAAACTGAATTGTTTGACTGAACTGAATAGATTGAAATAAAAAATGTTTTTCAATTGAATTGTACTTACATTTAAACTGTGTGCTTATGCTAAACTGAATTATTTGAAATAGAACTGTTTTTTTACATTGAAACTGTACGTATACTAAACTGAATTGTTCAGTATAGAACTGTGTTGACATTTAACTGTGTAAAGAAAATATTTACTTTTACTAAACTGTATTAGCTGAATTAGAATTGTTTGAATAAACAGAACAGCTTGAGATAGAAATGTTTTTTGACAGTTAAACTGTGTACTCATTCTAAACTAAATTGTTTGAAATAGAACTTATGATTTGAATAAAAATGGATTTGGCGTTAAATAACCTACAAGGGTTGATATGCCATAAAACCCAAACCACCAACCAGACAACAGGACATTGTTATTTTGGGATGGATATTACCCATGTGCAAGGGGTAGCGTATTTTAAGCCCTACCGACAGGGGATTATGTTGCTGTTTGTAAGAATATTTTTCAGATATTTCTATGCTTTCTGGCATATCAACATGGGTGGGGTTTCGAATGCAAAAGCAGCCCTAATAGAAAGACAATAGATTCACTATTCACCTCATAACTAGTGGGTCTAAGCAGTTTCATACGTTTTCCAAAAGCAGAAAGTGAATGTAATACCATGAGTGGAATTTGAGCTCGCTTACTACTATGTTGCACACTAGCACATAACCACTACGCAATGAGGGTTTCTCTGTATAGTATTAAGTATTCTATTAAATACTAATAATTTTTAAATATATCTTTTTCACTCATAGATGGAATGCTGATAGGTACTACCATTATGGATAAGAGTGTACCTGGGAATTTTGGCTATGAAGGTGAATTCTACACTCTTGAGAGCTTTAGAAGTTGAGCCTCACCATCACATATTGTTTATTTACATATACCGGGATCTTGTTGTTTTTTTAGAGGGAATGGTCTTATTTCACTCAAGGGGATGCATTCCGTGTATTGTCCGCCTCACCGACAGGCAAAGATAATTATTTGCATAATTAAACTCCTTTTTTTCAAGGAATTTCTGGTGTAACGGATGTTGCCGTAGGAAAAGAATTCGGCGAGACATGCTCTAAAACAACAGTTCTTTTATTGGTAATGACATTGTGAAAAGCTTTAATCTGTATCTTCTCCCAAAAGATGTGAATTAATGGAAGGATAGAAAGAGAACTTTAGCTATGGTAAAACAACCGGTCTTGCAGAATTTTTTTCTGAAATCAAACCATCTGTCATCCGCTTAAAATTAGCCCTGCGCAACATACTGCTCGTAGTAGAGGGGTTGGATTGATACAAGCTTTTTTTGTTTTTTGTTGATCACAAGACATTTTGATCGATATAGTCTCTGGACGTCGTCTGGTGTCTCTTTGTTCTCGTCTCTTTGTTCAAAGAGTTGAGCAAACGGACATCAAAAAGACTTTCTTTTTAATCGATAGTCACTCTTTTCACGGCATTTTATCTTATGACCCTTTGTTTCTGTGCAAGGAGCCACATCAAGTTCTCTTACCTACTGGCTGGTCCTCTTTATATGTGTCTCCGATATCTTTATGTCTGTAATGTATTGAATTATACTCACGTTAAAACGGCGATTTTTGTCCATGATTTAGATACTTCGTTACATAAATCCGTGCAAAAGTTTATTTTCTAATCTTCTATAATTGGTGCACCCGCCCGAAAAAAAGCCAGCATTTTGAATTTTTGTTCTCAAATCAAAGTTATGTACATCACTGTGAAGTCAGAAACAATAGAATATTTTCAAGTGTATATAATTTATCAACTTTCGTTTATATATATATATATATATATATATATATACCCCTTCCAACAAAATAATTACGCACCCAAACTGGCTCCGAAAAACTCGAAAGTGTTTGTGAGCAGAACATAAGGCACTTTTTTTTTTTTAAACTCAAACTAGATACAGAGAAATTCGCTTGAAAACTGCAGAAAAAACATAATTAACATCATCAAAAATAACGCTCCTTCAGCTTTAATCAAACTTCCCTAAACAATGTTTTTTTCTAATATATGTATATTACGTCAGATGATGGCATGCTCTACAGTTAACTTTAAGGAACATATTTCAAGTTTCATTATGGTACGAGGTTGAGTCGAAAAGTAATGCATTTTTCTTTAGTACAATGATAATTACCGAGACAGTAGCAGGCATCATACATTAAAATCAAGTTGGTTCTTGCTGGATCACATCCCTTCTTCTGAGCATAGTCACCGTTTCTCTCAACAGCGATGTTCCAACCCTGGGATACATGATTTCAAATGAAAGCATGTATCCCAGCCTCTTAAAATTATGTTGACTGTTCTTTGAGCAACTTCATCACTAGAGTTTTCACTTCCTCTTCACTAGCAGAACTTTTGCCTCTTAAATCCGCTTTCATCAAGTCAAACAGATGATAATCAAGACGCTAAATCTGATGGGTAAGAAGGATAGGTCTTTAATTGGAATCATTAAAAAAATCATTAAAAATATTAGAATCATTTAAAAAAAAGTGGAATCATTAAAAAAAACAATCATTAAAAAAGAATTGGAATCATTAAAAAATAAAATTGGAATTATTATAAAAAAAATTAATTCTCAGAAGAAGGATAGGGTAAAGTTCTCTACTTGAATAAGGTCATTGTCTCCCTTGTTCAGATCCATGTGTGTTGTCACATATTGTTTTGCAGGATGACATTATCGATTGGCAAGTTTTAGTGCCTTCAGAATAACCTCCAATTTGAAGTTTTAAAAAATCTTGCTTTTCATATATATATATATATATATATATATATATATATATATAAATTTATAAAAATATATATATATGTGTGTGTGTGTATGTGTGTGTGTGTGTGTGTGTATGATTGAGTATGTGTATCTATGCGTGTGTGTAGAGAAGGAGATGGCCAGAGAGCTAGAGGGAGAAAGCAATATGGTAATTACATAAGAATGCAACAAACTACATTGAACATATCCTGGAAGTAACACCCTACGAAAGAATAGCTGCACAGTCACTTTCCTTCGATCATAAAAAAACATCCAAGTAAAACGAACAAAATATGCAGTACACAGGTTGAGAAGCTAGGACGAATTTTTAAATGATGTTCTCTGTTGGACTCCTAAATATGGACGTGCCAGTCTTTGCTGACCAGCAATAACTTATTTTAACCAGCTATATACGCACACAGGATGTAATTTGGAAGACATGTCGGGTGCTATGTATGATAGGGCACAACTTTATGATATATATATATATATATATATATATATATATATATATATATATAATGACAAAAATTGTGAAACATTAAATTGTAGCTTAGGTGATATAATTATTTCTTCTTTTTAACAATTGCACACATACCCCCCATATATATATATATATATATATATATATATATGTACGAGTATATGTGTGTTAGTGTGTGTATGTATGTATGTGTGTGTGTGTTTGTATTTGTTTAACGAAACCCAATGACCCATTTAGGGTGCAACACAATGTTAATCTGTACATAGAGTTAAGCTGGTTTGAATGCAGATCATTTTCCCCTCCTAGACCTCTGCTTGAGAACCCTGTCTACACTTTTACTCATGCTTAACTGGGTGCTAGAAGATTTATGGCTTTCCCAAGGAACTTAGCTCTAATTCGAAACCCGATCAGCGTAGTTAAGGAATTAAACTTGAGTAACACAATCCCTTTCTTTAAAAAAAAGTTAATTCCTTAGAAAGCCCATTTTCTACATCAATAACAGTAAAACCAATCGCTTTTTATCCCTTCTTTTCTTTCACTCTCTCTTTCTCTCTCTCTCTCTCTCTCTCTCTCTCTCTCTCTGAGTTTATGTATGTGGCTGCCATTACATGTATGCTTGAATATACATGTATCCTCATATTCACGTGGGTTTGTACATATATATTTATGAAAAAATAACATCCTCTAACGAAGCGAGAACAATTGAAAAAGCCAAGTAAAAAATTACTAGAGACAGACAGACAGACAGACAGAAAAAAAAAGATACCGACTATTTTTGTTGATTTTTCTCTCCTTCTTTGCTATTCAGTCTTTCACATAACATTCTAAAAACCTGTATAGACATGTCGAAGCGATGGTATTCTTTAGAATGTTGTTATTTCCCTATGACTAACATTTTCCCCTCCAAACAGAAATATACACCTATGTATGAAATCATTCAATTTCAGGTGAGTAAATACTTTGTATGTCTAACAAAGACGCTTACTTCGATATAAAAACAATGAAGGAATAGAGACATAGGCTTTTTGATATATGATGAATGCATATTTAGAACCATTTGACAAATAGCTGATTCTTTATTTCATTATGTATTATTCCTATAAGAAATACTTACCTTATTATATATACGTCATAAAAAGGATATTTAAAATGAACGATGTTGGGTCAAAGTTTAGATTTGGTTTCTTGTTTAACGGTATATCATATTGGCGGGGTATTTAATTCCAGCAACCATCCTTAAAAGGGTTGTTGTGGTACTATCAAAACTTTACCTAGGAGAAAAATTGAGTTCATACCTTTCTAAACGGTATTAGTCCGAATGTGAGAGCACGATTGGACTTCGAATTCGCTTACTGGTATATCGCCGCCCAGCACATTAACCATTACACAACAGGGAATCATCCATAAAATTTAAGTTAATTTCCCGTGTTTAAAATATGTTATCTTTGCTTTTACTGATTTTTTTATCAAATGTTCAATGCTCTGTTTACATCAAGCTTAACTTCTGAGAAGAGTTAGACTAATGGTTATCATTGTAGTAATTTTAATCGGCAACTCGAGTTCGAAACCTGGGCAGGGTGGTATTCTTTTCATTTAAAACGATACCCTTTAGAAGAGTGAATCCATCTGTTTTACTCTCGGTATATATAATAACAACAAAGGCTGAATTCTTTAGGTTTGTTTAGAATTCAAATTCTGAATCCAAAGTAGCTGTAGTCTATGAAAAGTAATGTGTGTGTGTGTGTCTTCTAGCTCAGAGAAGAAGTGTTTAGTATATACATATATTGGACGTGACTTACTGAAGATGACTTCAGGTGCGTACGAAGATCTCATATTTTTGAACAATTCCTTGATATACCAAATAAATACATTTGTCAGCAACACTGATGTTACCGAGGTAAAACGTTTATTTTGGTCTAAATAAAATGTGCTTGTCCTAAATCCGTTTTTAAAACTCTTCCTGAACGACTTGATTTTATATAATGTAGATCATATGTGAAGAGTAGAGCCGTAAACGGTTTGTCATTTCCTCCCTTTTCATTGATTTTGACCACATTGAAAACTTCATAAAAAGCAGCACAATAAGATAGTTGCAGATTCTAATAGATAAAAATAAAATTTAGCGCATGAAAACCCGATTCAAAACTGAAAACGACTATTTTAATTAGACTCTCTATCAAGGAATAGATATCTGACAGTACGCTCATTGGTAAACTGAATTCTGTTGGTGTTATAGGATTTACTTTTATGAATTGGACACACCTTTCCTGGGTCTTATGGAATTGAATACGAGACTGATTCAATAAACAATAATCTTTAAGAGCAACAAACAATAAATTGGCATTGCATTCATCTCTATACATCTTTTTACCAAATTTGGATGAGATAAGTGATGAGTTTGCTGCTCTCTTCTGCAATGAGAGAACAAACACCCCCTCACTTACAACTGGCAATTGCGTTTTTTAAACTTTATGTCCATAGTCTCTGACAATTTGTGATAGGACACAGGCAATCAAATAGAAGTGTCATCAATGTATGTACGCCAATAATTATATGTCAGCTATTACTACTGTCAGGATGGGCGCTGGAAAATACCAGGGCGCCGAGGATTTGTCAATAGCATTCTTTCTCGCTTCTTGTTGTCTTTTCGCGTTCAGCAAATAAAAATCCTGACTCCTACTTTTGGGCCGGAAATCGTTCTACTCTGCTATCGGAAAAACTTTTTTATCTTTTCTTTTTGATGGGGGGCTGGCATTTATTTTAACTGGCTTCCAGCAGATTTCTGGAGAATCTTCTAAACTAATCCACAATATTTGAGAAACCTGAAGTGCGTAGTCAATTCATTTCCTTTATTCTATTTTTTGCGAGGAGTATCCTGCTTACAGAGGATCGCGTGTTCGGTTTTTGTACCGTTAAAACCAGCACCAACATAACATGATAAGGATACATTACACCGATCGCATCGCATCTCTGCTCTGTGAGGATCGTCAAGTAAGCATGGGATTTCATTTGGATATTATCATAACTCACCAGAGGTCACTAGAGAAAATTCGTTTTAAATATGTCATCAAAAACTAACGGGTGTTTAGTGTAGATATTAGAGGCTGGGAGTGGATAACTGAAACCGGTAAAATGCGGAAAATATTGATCAATGCTGACTGTAAGACATTTGAAGTGCAAGTAATCAAACATTATATCTTGATACGTGCAATTCGAAAACAAATTTTGAACTCGGCCATTGACACAGTTCAGCCAGAACATGTCTGTAATTTATGTAGCAGGTTCTGTTCGTTCAAAACCAAACTTTCTAGTTCTATGAGGTTTCAAGACAACAAACAAAGGCAGGCTCAGTCATTGAAGAGCAACCGAGAAGCAACGTGTCTTTTCTGTGATAAGCTTTTTGGGGTTTAGAAAAGCCATGTGAGAGTGCTCTAGGTAATATCAACGAAAAATATAATTATCCTGATTGTTGCATAGTTGACAGTGCTTGTGAAAATGAACTTTGCTTGCCATACCCCTGATTGTAGATCTACGCACCCACGCGTACTTTTAGCAGACTTTTTCTATAAAGAAGAAGCAAACTCTAGCAATCTGGCAATCCATCCACACACAAAAGCAAAACTCTTCCCTTAGAGATTTCATTCTTTTGGAAGGTTTTTGAATGCATCCGACGTAAAATTGTTTTAAGTTCACGAGTTAAACACATATCGATTTAAATTCTCCTAACAAATCTTGGATAACAATGATAATTGACACTATACCGGGTAAAAATATTTAAGGAAATATTTTACCTCGTAGCACCGTATCAGATAAGCGAAACGCTAAAAAGAAATGAAAGTAACTTTAAAAAAGATAACTACTTTTCTTTATTGTGTTTTTGAATTATGCTCAGTAAGATGACATTTTTGTTGTAATGCTCAGGGGTTAAACATTATTTGGCGTTAAATGGACGTCTATACTTGTTTGTGAATTTCGTAATTGTTTTTTACAAATAAACGTGCAACTCCGACGTGGATATTATCGAATCAGTCTATTTTATAATTATCGCAATCAAGCTTGGGAAATTATACCCGCATTTCATTTTTAAGGAGGTGCCCGTGGTGTAATGGTTATCGTCGTAGGAAATGGACACAGCGAAAGGAGTTCAAATCCTGGACGAGAGTGATTTCATTTCACATAGCACTAATACCCTTGGGAAAGGTATGGATCCAATTCTTCTCCCTCCAGCTATGGGTAAATAGTAGAGCAGACAGGGCTCTTCAGCCTTGGTGAGGCAACTAGTCAAGGAGAAGGAAAACTCTGAATTCAAACCTGTTAAACTCCCCTTAAATATTGACCATGTGTCATATCCTGCACGAGTGGAGGGGTTGGTAAACACGATACCTACATTTAATCGAAATATTTCATTCAGAAAAAAATATGCTGGTTTACTTTTCTTGTTATTATCTATTATTTCACTGTTTCATTTTCTTTCACCTAAATTTTCGTTAAATTTTCCCTAAATAAAATTTACAATGCACATGGAAAATATCGTATTAATTCAAAATCATATCCTATGGGTATCTTTTTCTTCTTTCATTTTCATGACATAGTAATCCTTCATTGGTTATTTAATATCAAAGCCATCCTTGTAAATAAAGAGTATAGTTACTATGTAACACATAACGACGGAGATAAAAGATTTCTTATCTTTCTTAAGGGTGTCATTCCGAAACTGAATGCTATGATGTTACTGGAAATCGAGCTCACTTGCTGCAATATTACAGTCCAGCACATTAGCCTCTACACTACGTTAACCACTACATCAATTAAGCTCGTTAGCTAGTAATATATGCCAGACTATGTATTGTAATACATTCTAATATATATATATATATATATATATATATATATATATATATATATATATAGCATTTGGTTCTATGATAGAAGAACATGAATCAAAAACGTTAGTCGAAAGATGAACTCTTGGTGTCCGAGACGTAATGTTTTATGCGAAGTACACAATCATCAGACGTAAACATCCCATAATATTCTTACACAGACACACGAAACACACACACACACACACACACACACACACACACACATATATATATATATATATATATATATATATAGTACTAGATAACGTTATTAGTCTGCACCTCTTGTACTTTTTGCATGATATTGTCTGCTTCGGGACTTTTTTAATGAGGCCATTTTTACCATTAAAGCTATTGACCTTTATCGTACATAATGTCAGTAGATTATTAAGGGATATCATGCTAATGAATCTCTTGTCAAGACTCCAGTAACATGGTCAAAGAAATCGGTGTCACCATCCGGTGAGCGAACTATTGCTTTTCGTTGGGATTATAGTGACAACTGTTTCTTTCGATAGACTATACGAATGAAGTATTTACTCAATATTGTCTCTGTGTATGGAATCAAATGCCTCGGAGGGATCTACAAACAATGAGGTTGCTTTGAGATTTTTCCACGTATTTCTACGTTGATTCAATGAATTGTCTGAATCTGAGAAGTGGGGAATCAATTTTTTCAAAAGTTTTTTTTGATTTTTCTTTGAACTTTCTCAATATCAGGTCGGATACGATTGAGAAGCAAGCTTTTATAATCCCTAAAATCGATAAGAGTAAAATTTGTGCCTTTGTGATTCTCAGTTTTTCCTAATTTGGAGTTTTTGGAATGAGAGTATGTGGCCTTTATTCTTTTCTCTATTGCTTTTTTCTTTTATATATTCAGCATGCTTAATCAAAGAAGTGTATGGTGTCTAATACACATGGGACCCATGGGAATGCTAATAACTCTACTAAAATAATGTTGTATTCTTTTTTGTTTCCATTTTTAAAATGGTATACTACAACAACTATTAATCCTCGAACACAATGCCTTGGACAAGGGAGGAAAATATTTTGCGTCACAACTTATTTGGATACATAATCATTCAAAACTGTTTCAAAATCAATGCAAACCTTTAATATGTTAATGATTTATTACTTAAACAAGAAACTAAAAAAAAAAGATTGCATGTCCTGTAAGCTGATAGAGTAACAATTTTTTAAAAAATGGTTTGATGTCTCTAGCTCAAAGGAGGCATATTTTACAGGACATGTTCCAAATGACCACTATTGTTTTTGACTCAGTAATAAATCATTATCATAATAATGGGTTGCATCTATTTTGAGACATCCTTTGTGTTCTCAAATTTCATTGTTTTATACTTCATTAGGTAATTCTGTTTTTCTTTTTTTCAGAAGTGTTCTTTCTCCGTAAATTGTTCAAGTTGGATGTTAAATAATATTTAATGTAGGTTTATTTGTGTTCTCAAGTTGGGCTTCAAAGCAGATTCAGGAAATGCTCTTTTCACTTCTAAAGCCCTTTTTCGTGGCTGGCAGGTTCTAATTTCTATGTAGAGCTTATTCTATTCCACTAACTCCATATACTGTCAGCAATGCTATATGAGATTATTTTTCTTTTCCAGGATTTCAGATTTTATTTATTTGACTTTGGCCGTTATTCCTGGTGTTTTGGGGGTTTGTTTTGTATATTTAAGTTAGATCTGCGGGAATACTTAAGTTTATGCTTTAGTATATGTGGGGAGAGACCAGGCCATTGCCCAAATGAACAGAGTGTTTCCCAATAGTCCAGAAGACCTGGGTTCAATCCCTGGTCGAATCATATCAAATACTAAAAAGTGATACTTGATGCCACATTACTTAACACTCAGCACATTAAGGTAAGGATAAGGTAAAGTGTAGCAATCCAGGGAAGGGAATAGTGTGCTCCTCTACGCCTTGGTGTAGTAGCTATTGAAAAGGGAGCCTTCAGGTTACCCTTGACAAAGGTCACCAAATTTACTTATTTTACTTATATGCGGGGTTACTTTTATTTATGTATATGCCGATACCTGCGCCAAATATAATACCGTAGTGCACGACAATATTTGTCATATCAAATGTAATAATAATGATTGATCTTATCCAGTTAACAGCGCCAAGTGTAGCGCTATAGTTGTCACGATACTTTTACTTTGGTCTGGTCTTGGTAACAGCGCCAAATGCGTTTCCAGATAGTTTGTTTATCAATCTTCTCTGTGCCCACGCTGTTTTTGAAAGACCCAAAGATGGGGAAAACACATTACATCCGGAACTTCTTCCCACCGTCGGGGTGATTCTTTGGTACAAAGTTTCGTAGGTGTTGGCATTTGATAGAAAAATACTTCGTCAACGATAAACAATCATTACTTGGAACGTATTTGTGTAACAGTAATATGTCCAATATTTTTTGGGAATGTGTTGGTTTATTATCAAGATATACTGTTCGATGGTAAGACTGCATATAGTAGCAGGAGAAAAAGAAAATCTGTAAGGGTCTATAAATAGAGACCTAAAGAAACACCTCCCGCTCCGACCGACGTCCAACCTGCTTCCAACTGACAACTGACATAATTCGCTAATTTTTATATATTTAAATTAAGGATATCATAGTTTGATGTCATCTCACTAAGTAATTGCGTCTTCTCACACGTGTCCCCAAATTCACTGCTTTCATTTCTCCAAACAAACCTGTGTCAAGCCATGAATCCATTTTGTTTACATTTGGCCTTCCTGTGTGGGTCACTGTTGTATACGCTTGACCTTTCCTATTATTCTTCCATTTCCGTTCAAAGACTTTAGCGATCCCAACAGCTAACTGAAAAACTTGCAGCCCAGCCAAACCAGTTATTAAAATAATTAATGCAATATGCCATCACAGTAACTATGTTATATGGAACAATCCAAGGAAAGGAGTTGCGCCCTCCTCTACATCTCGTTGCATAAGCTATTAAAAAGCGAACCTTCGGGTCGCTCTCGACTACGGTCACCAACTTTACTTACTCCGATTGGTATGCACTCTGCTGCTTCTAAGAGAGTGACAAGTTTTTCATATTCGACATTTGGAGTATGTCTTTCAGATTTCTTCTGAGGAATATCAGACTTATTTCTAATAGTTATCATATACTGACTCTATATATAGCAACTGGAAAATGAGGACCAAACTTATGTAAAGATTTACCGCTTTGTTTATTTCGATTCTGACTCAAGCAAATGATTGCTAAAAAAGATGCTATGAACATAAGATGCTTACACAAGAGAAGATCACACCTCACCTTTCAATGCTTTGAAGTATGAGGTTTACATCTCTCTCTGTCTCTCTCTATCTCTCTCTCTCTCTCAATATATATATATATATATATATCGTCTACTTGGACACCCCTATTACAATATATATATATATATATATATATCGTCTACTTGGACACCCCTATTACAATATTGATGGATGGGTTTACATGTATGTATGTATGTATGTATGTATGTATGTGTCACATATTCTTCCATCTTATGACTTCTTTACACCTGTAATTACGACTGATTTGCTATTTTCTAATTTTTTCATCTGTTGATTGCGCACATCTCCCAACACTTAAACTAAGAAGTTTCTAATGGTCATAATTTGATTTGGAAAAGATTAAATCTACTCTCCTAAAGCAGCATCAAACACTTTTTCTTGCAAACTTTTCTAATATATATATATATATATATATATATATATATTGATATGAACATTTTACCGAGAATACAAAAATACTACGTAAATTAACTGCAAAAACTGTATTGGAAGCAATTCTTATTAAGGATAGACATCCTACTCTAAACAAAATGGCTTTTACCTTTGGAACGGATGTCTTAAGAGACATCTGACTCGTGCACTCTTCTACGGCCTCGGTGGATTCATAGTCACGTGATTGTTAGCAGTTATCTCTACACTTGCATGCCATGATGAATGGTGTACGCTTTCGAACATGACATTACGTGCACATGATGAACATGGTAGCTCCAAAAATTTCTTGAGCACAATACCAATCCAACACTGCACAACACAGAAATATCCACGTTCTCAATAATGACCAACGATGGTCGACAGAACCCGAACTCGCACTTCACTATCAAAAACTTTGGACAGTTTTAAACTGCCTACAACCACATTTGTGAATATCTTGTTCACTCACAAGAAAAGCTGTAAAAAAACTATATTCTTGCGTGACATTTTTAAAAAAGACAGCAAGTCATAATAAGCTTTTTTATTCAATAAATTCTCATTAAATGCTGTAAATATGAATAACAAATAAATATCATTCATACTGGCCTTATATGAGCCCATGTCAGAAATTGTCCGAGTAGCATCGAGCATTATTGACATACGTATTGTCTTTCTAAATCAGCTGTCTTGAATTTGAATAATTAAGATATGATTTTCAGCGCAACGCACATCGCAGAATTTTCTCATTCTGTTCTCAATTTGACTTTTCCTCGACATAGAATATTTTACGTGTATTTTTCTAATAGAAATATCGTAAATATGTGCCATTTTTTTCTGTTTAATATATGCCTACTTATATATAAATGATAGAAGTTTACGAGTGTTGACTAACGGTTCTTAGGCTCTAAAGTTCCTTTGATGTAATAATCTACCTTTCACGAATTTTTTACCAATGGACTCCAAAAATAGCATTACTAATGAAAGAACAGTTCTGATGCATGGAGGACTATGATGAAAAAAAAACTTCATTTGGTCTCATTCCTGGAGAGTAATTTAATCAGACTATGAACTTTTTAGCCGACCTTGTAGTGTCACGCCAACTTAGAACGTTATTCTACATATTAGAGCAGTAAAGGCAGTTCAAATACATTTATCAACGCTTATTCACACCTGTCAATTGTCTGTCAAAAAATTAATATGTTTTAACTGAATAAGCATTTAACTGTCGACAGGTAATATTTGTTTTTACCACACTGTTTTAGCTTGTACCTAGATGACACACCTTTTGTGCAAGGATAACAATTCGGGTGATAATTTGACGCAAAGAATTTAAAAGAAAGAATTATGGTTTTGAAAGAGATGTATTTGTTTTCTTCTGTTTCGGTTGTTAATAAATATAGATCACTACGTTTTTCTTAACATCTTTAATGCATTGATTGATTGCACATGTCAGGAATGATAAAATACTCAACATTGAACTATAATCCGAAAGACAAGGGACTCTGTCGATATATTTCTTTATATCGCTGAAGTTAAATGGCTTTTTTACCAGCTTGTTTTATTCTTGTTTTAAAAAAAGATATGAGAATGTTATCTACTAGCGAGCATACTAAAAGAAATTCCATTCTTCATAGAAGATTTCTTTCAAGTATTTTGATACTTACATTTACAAAGGAAAATTTGTCAAAAGTACACCTTTTAAATTAAACGTTGTATCAGCATCTTTGTGTAAATTGTTTATAGATTATCATCATTTATTAATTAATGATATCACTGGCAGTAATTATCGAATTGCTTCACTTAGGAGATGTTCTATTTGTTTCTTTTTGTTGTTGTTGTTGTTGTTGTTTTTTTAGCGGTAAATAATTGCTGATAAGAAGCAAAACATTTTAATAGATGAATATTCTGGCTTCATAAAATAAACATTAAACAAAGTAGATTGAATAATTTAAATTAATATTAGAATTTTTTTCTTGCCTTGCAGAGGAAAATACTATGGTGAGTCAAAAGTTTTGCTACATTTTGGTAACGTAAGGAACAATTTGACAGCTTCTGATGCCTTTGGCGAGGTAATAAAAGTAACGAACCACACGGGACTGTAAGATACCGAGTTTATCTGATACTCTTCGAGTGCTACTCGCCTGATTCGCCTCAATGGCTTGTTGCACAGCCTCGAAATTAATAGCTGAATACCTACTTGACCTTGTCTAATCGTCAAAGTTCTTGTAAGTCAAGTGAAATTTCCTGAACCATCTAATTAATATACTGAGCCTTCAATCTTTACAAAACATTTTTTGTCTCCTCTGGGTTATGACTCAATTCGAACTTCTAAAGCATAAGTTCCCAAATTCGACAACGTTGCTCGTTCCTCTATACAGCTTTTAAATTACAGGCAGATGGTTGTTGGTGGTTGGTTGGGTTTTATGGTTTATCAAACTCTTATGGGTTATTTCATGCAAAATCATTTTTATGTATATATACCAGATATTTATGAATTGCAAGCACATGATTTGCATTTTGACATTTTAGACAAACCAGATCTCACTTGTTTGCACACAGTAATACGTGGAACAATTTTAGCGAACAGCAGTACTTCTATCTTATATTAGTAATTTGTTTTCACGCATTTAAGTGATTGCAAGTATAGAAAATATATCAGTCTACATTTTTGATAGAAGGCCAATTTTTCCAGAAAGTTCAATATCTACTTAAAGTCTATATTTCTATTATAATCAAATAGTTTCTTTATGTTGTCAACATTGTAAAACTTCCATCGAATGTTGGTTAGTTTTGAGTATTCGATCAATGTGTGTTTTATAGTGTATTGCTTTCCACATGGACAATTAGTGGAAGGCTCATATTTTAGATTTATTGAAGCAATGCACAACGTGTGAAGGTACAAACTACCACGATACTAACAAATACAGTAGATATCTTTTTTGCGGCTTGAACATCTTAGGTCACGTAATATACCTGCATATTTGATAAATATGAAAATAATGGCAAAAAATACAAACTTTCATCTGGTCCCAAATAAATGGCTCTTTTGTAAGCTCTTTTGTAAGCTTGTTGTTAGAAAAAAGATACAGGTGGAAATTACATTTTTGTATGTTTTTTTTTCTTTCTGTTTTTGATATGTACATTTACAAAGAAAAAGCAAATTACGTTTAATTAAAATGTACCTTTTTGATTAGTGGCTTGTAAATGACTTTTTTGAGGATATTGAACAGATCATAAGTTATTTATAATGTTCGTATCTTTCAGTCACAGTAAGCGAAGAAATTCCATTTTTTAAAAGTTTCCTTTTTCTTTTGATTCATAAATTTACAAAGAAAATTTTATCAATTAATAAAAATGGACAGGACACATAAGAAACAACTGTATCTTAATTTTTGCGCGGACTTTTTCATAGAACGCCATTATTTATTCATCATTGTTCATAACTTTCTCCAAACGTTTTGATAGGGTCCCATTGGTGCAGCCATCGAGTTGTACCGATACAGCTCGATACATAAAGTGGCGATGGTTCTATCTATTTTAACGTACGGGAACTCTGTTTTCATAGCGTTCGAGCAGATACCAATGCTTCTTGCTTCTTGGTCTACTCAGTGCGACAAGGATCCAGCTTGGACGGGTTTCTTTCTTTCTTTTTTTGTTTATTGGCATAGCAACCTTTATAGTTTTTTTAATGCACAAGCTATCCTTTGAAAAGAAAAGTAGTGGTACTATTTAACCACTATCCTGGGGGATTAATAGGTTCATATCTTTCCCAAAGAGATCTAAAGTAAATGCAATAGCGCGACTGTTGTTCGAACTCGCTTACTAAGATTCCGTAGTACATTGCCTTAACACCATATGGACACCCAAGGGTTATTTGTGAGAATCACTAGATCCTCTGCTTCGTCTGCCTGTCATCGTTTCTTCTTATTTTTTAAAATGGAAAACCATTTCCTTATATTTGATGTATTTGTAAAATAATTAGGGAGGCCCATGTTAAAAATAGAAATTTAAAGCAGCGAATCAACTACAAGTTCAGATCGGCTGAAAGGAAATCAAATGAAAACCCCAGAAGGCAATAGATGTGGAATAGGAGACAGGAAAGAGTAAGTTGGCAGCCAGACACGGCGAGTTTAAGACAGTCAGTTGAAGACCAGACACGACCATGTGAAGACAACTGAAGTTTCTTTCCCTCATTTCTCTTTCTCACACCAGACGAGCAGCTGTGGAGATGAAACCAACGAACAAGCACGTTTGAACTACAGCAGAAAAAGAGAAAGGAAATCCAAGGTCTGCTCCAGCTCTCTTTATCCTCGCGGCCTTTTGTTTCTCTTTGAAGAATTAACGCGGTTGACTTAGTTTTCATACGCTGTTTCTTTCTCATCGACGACTACTAAAATGTGTTGTAGCAAAAAAAAAAAACCCGAAAAAACTTTTGTATTAGCGAAACAAGACGTTTTTTTAGCGTTTTTGTCTTTTTTTTTCTTACGGTGAGGTTACAACAGGGTCATACTAACACTTAAGACGTAGCGCGACACGTAAAAATCCGTTTGCCATCTGGTGATACAAATGTCTATTCGTAGATATCTATAGGAACCGCTCCAGTATGAACTTCTATTTGAACATAAACGTCTATTACAAGTTGTTACAAGCGTAAGTCTGTGCCGTGTAATGTTACAACCGTGCATTTGGTATGTAACGGCATATATTGACTTTCGTTGTACGTTATCTAGGCAGATGATAAAAGATATGAAGCCATTCCAACTCCCTTCAAGATTCCAGCAAACCTTCATGCTGTGGCCGAACTGGAACAAATTCATGGTTGCACCATATGAACTCAAATTAAACACATGGGAGGGAAGTTGAATGGGTACTATAATAGAATAGTGGGATTCCTCGTGGTGTAATGGTTAAAATGATGGACAGCAGAATCGTAGTAAGGGAGTTCGAACTCCAGTAGGGCTATTACGTTCACTTTCCGACAAATACCCTTTGAGAAAGGTAAGAACCCTCTTATCCTCTCAGCTATGGGTTAAAAAGTACCACTGTTGTTATTCTAGAAGGGTGGACTTATCATTAAATAACCCAAGTAGGTTGATATGCCTTTAAAACAATGAAGTCAGCACTATTCTTCTAGAAGGGTTGATTTAGCGTTAAATAACCCAAGTAGGCTGATATGCCGTTAAAACAAAGAAATGACTACTGTTCTTCTAGAAGGATTGTTTTAGTATTAGATAACCCAAGTAAGTTGATATGCCGCTAAAACAAATAAATGACTACTGTTCTTCTAAAAGGATTGATTTAGCATTAAATAATCCAAGTAGGTTGAAATGCCGTTAAGACAAAGAGAGTAAATCTAACCTATACTCGAATGTTAAAAAGAGTTTTGAAGAATTTCTAGGAAATACACTTCTCAAAATATAAACTGTACGGTCTCTTACCTCCTATCTAATAAGCATCCAAATAAATCAAACAAATAAAGCTGAGCACAAAGGGAGAAGTAAGGGAAAACTCATTAGCGAAGTTATTTTATATATTACTTTATATAGACACATACGTGTTGCCCGACCAGCAAAATCTTACGTACATTAAATCTGAGAAGATAAAGGTGTTATATATTGACCTTCGACCGAGCCGTCAATCAAGAGATGCACCCGTGTAGATCAGCGGAGGAACAGCAGAAGCAGGTGGATGTGAGACAATTATATAACCAGGTGCCACAAACAGCTTGGGGCAGTACCAGTTGGAGTTGAAATGAGTTGGATACAAGATGCCGAATTGAGAGCCAGCGGCGGACAGAGGGCTTTGGGCCCTCAGTGACCCACGGTTGAGCATCCCAACCAGAATGCGGAAGAAGTTCTGCTATGGCTAGAAGAACTTGGGGTCAATATGTAGCAGTATGTCCCCGTCCCCAACTCACACAGCCAACATCAACCCTTTCGAGAATAAAGTGTGAGAGGAATATTTTTGTAAAGAAGTGTGTTCGTTCGTTCATTGAAGTCGTATATTGTGTTTGATTATGTTTCTGCTCATATTTGTATATGTATATGTATGCGGCTATATAACAAAGGGTGTAGTCTAGAAGATCTGCCTGCAGTTTAAACAAAATAGGGATGAATAGATAGATAGATAGAGAAAGAGAGAAAGAGAGAGAGAGAGAGAGAGAGAGAGAGAGACAGTATGGGTCAGGGGTCTCAATGCTATGAGCGCAACTTGAAAATAATGATAATAATGATGATTAGGATTCAATACTAGTTTCCTTATTAACAAACTAGAGAGGTTTAAGGGTACCTAGACAATTCTTTTTGGATGATCAGCTTAATTTCACCTGATAATGAATAATTATAGATAATTTTATAAAATTTCAAAAATTTTTGACATTTGAAAGATTTTTTTATCTATTTGATATCTGGTCATTTTGAACTTAAACAGTAAGCCTTTGAAAGTAGTCGACCAGTTCACATACTTCAGCAGCAATATCTCATTCCACTTGTTATCAATCTTATGGATATATGATCTATCTGATAAAATAAAATGGGATTTCTATCAGATTTTAGCATTAAATTATTGTTCAAGATATAAAGCAAGCCAAATACAAAGACAGGAGGGTTGAACTAAAAGTAATACTGGGAATTATCTTTAACACTGAAGAAACGGTGAATCAGTTAATTTTCATTATGTGGATCAGTAATATGCTTTAACAAAATTTTGGTGAGATAGGTGAGAAGATTTGCATTTTTGGTTTTGGCAAGCTAGGCCATGTCTTCTTTAAATTAAATGTGGGAACGAGTACTTCTGAAATAAAATTTTCATTTTCTGCGTGCCTTACCTGGAATTTAATAGATTCGCCGGCTACGTGCTTATTTTAAAGTTTAATATC
This sequence comes from Sepioteuthis lessoniana, assembly GCA_963585895.1. Taxonomy (NCBI): domain Eukaryota; kingdom Metazoa; phylum Mollusca; class Cephalopoda; order Myopsida; family Loliginidae; genus Sepioteuthis; species Sepioteuthis lessoniana. Next base: position 37,812,976 of record OY757928.1, on the reverse strand, counting down.
CAACATTCAATTAATCGAGTCTGACATGGTTATTATCATTTTTCTCGAAAGGCTAACTAGAATTAAATTAAATTTGCATTAAATTTTATATTAAATTTACAGGACAGTTGAAAGGAACGTTGACCTCAGAGAAGTACGGAAAATACACAAAGACTGAAGACAGTCGCACATGCCACGCACACACGCTCACACAGACATACATGATAATCACGTGCATTCAGAAAGACACTCACATAAGAATACATATGAATTCAAACACTCACACACACACACACACACACAGACAGATAGATAGATATATATATAGATAGATAGATAGATAGATAGATTTTAGAGTGTTTCTTCGGAGAAAAGGGGAAAAGAAATTCGTTAGAATCACTTAAAAATCAAATATTTTATAAAATGTTCAATATTTGGATGGAAGGGTTTTAAAGAACCGATTAAAGTAGTGGAATTTAACTACCTAGGGTTTAGCGAAAAAAATCTTCTGAAAAAAACTTTCCAGAAAATTGATTGGTACAAATGAATCAATTGTTTCACAAACGGGGGCACGTCACATGGTTTAATAGTTAGCGAGCTAGACTAGGAGACCAGAGTTGGTGATATGCTTTCTCACTAGGTGTTCCTACTTATACCATTGTGCTACAATAAAGCTCATCTTTGTAAATAACTATAAATACAAACAACTTATAAATTAGAATATGAGGGTGTAATTATACAAATAAATCGTCAATCAGTTATTGACCAGATTGGTTCAATCTCAATATCTTCTCAATATTTCCGATATTTGATTTAATAATTATTTAGAATGAGGACTTTGTTGCAATAGCAAGTTTTTTTCCATACAAAGAAAGCAAAATTCTTCTGCACTTTATAATTGCATGTTCTTTTTAGCAATTTCTAACTCTGAAATATACTTTACTCCATATTTATTTTTAATGTCCAAGAGATATTTCAGAAAGTCATGTAATTAACATGTGCAAAGTTGGTTTTATGTTTGCAAAACTTTTTTAAGTACCCACGTTTTACCCGAGCGTACTTTCTGTTTTATCAATTAAATTGCTTGCTATTATATATATATATATATATATATATATATATATATATATATATATATATATATATATATATATATATACTGATTTGTCTGCATGAAAAGGATGCGATTCAAGGTCAATTTTGCGACTAGTTTAATAGGTTTGAATTCAGAGTTTTGATTCTTCTCGACTGCTAGCAGTGATAAACAAGCCTGGTCTGCTTAACTATTTACCCGTTTTTGGAGGTAAAATAAGGGGATTTACATATTTCTTAAAAGCATCAGCCCTCTCTCTGATGAAAACAGTCTAATATAGGATTTGAACTCGAGTCAGCGTGGCCATTTTCTACGACAGTAACCATTTAAATACGAACGCTCAATATGCAGCGCATTCAACTACACACACACACACACACACACACATATATATATATATATATATATATATATATATTGTGTTCAAAAAGCGGGGACCTTCCTGTTCGGCCATGTCTCCACAGAGAAACTACCGTCACAGTAAAGAGTGAGGTAACTTGTGAAAGTAGTCTACGATGAAAAAGAGTAGAGGGAGGAGAAGAACAGGGTAAAGTATATATATATATATATATGTAAATATGTACACATATATAAATCAACACACACAAGCATATAACTGAGTGGTTTTATTGTTTACGTTTGAGTACGCGCTCACACCGTCAAATTTTTTTTTTTTTTAGAAATGCTCTTATAAAAACGGACACGAGGATGGATGTATGTGTGGCCGGTCTGTGTGTATGATCGGTGAGACGGTCTTTAATTGTCTGATATTTAACACTATTCTTATATAAAGACTCTAGGTCAACACCATTATTGTTCTTTGGAATTCTTTTATTAATTTACATATACAAGTAGACATGGATATATATATATATATATATATATATATATATATATATATATATATGTTTGTTTTTCTGTGTGTTTATTCATTAAATAATGATTAATTGGACCAACAGTAATTTTGGCACTAGGTCATGTTTACGGCCACTCAATTTGCTACTCAATACAAAGTGAGTATGAAACTAAATTACCGCGTAATTCTCATCTCAGATAAATTTGGGATTTACACTTCTATATAAAAACATTATTACAACGAGATGAAGATATGGTTTCCCAAAAATATAATAAAGCAAGGTTTTTTTTAAATTGGGTAATTTGGTTCAATGGCATATCAAACCTCAATAGTTATTTAATGCCAAAAAGTGTTCATATATATATATATATATATATATTTCATTAAGAAAAAAACACAAACCGGTCACATTAGGATTATAAATTTATTTCCATCCTGTTATGTGTTTTTGATAAAATCAAAAAACACGCAAAAAAAAATTTACAGGACTTCTTCAGATCTTATGGATAAATTAAATCAGAATAGACACATGAGAGAAGGGTGGGAGGGGATAGAAGAGGGCGGAAGAGTTTTCTCCTCATTTTCTTGTCCTGATGGAATTACTCCCAACTCCAGTTTGACTGAACCAAATAATACTTATATATATAAATATATAATTTGTAAGTGAATGACTTTGCTAAAACTCAACATTTAATCGAGCTAAATCCCATTTGTTTGCAAACAGTTCATTGGTTTCGAGTATCACTAATACAAGTAATTCTAACAATTACTAATCTTTGGCTTTCAACCAGCTCAATTGTAGCGAAACCACCCATCAAGAATTTTACACGGCACGAACACTTTGCCAAATATGTTGGTCATAGAGCTCATGCAAGTTATGTGGTAATGTTTTTGCTGAAAAAAAATCGGTTTTGTCTTTCCTACTATATACCTTCAATGGGATTATCATTTGTTGAGGAAGGCTGGCTTGAAATGTCTGGCCAATCGTAGACTATTTACATGAAGTTTTTCGCATTATTTGACCGCATTTTATTATCTAGTAACGTGTTTGTGGGTCTTAGAATATGCAACCTGTATTCTCTGCAGAGGTCTAAACGCCTTGTTAATTGACAGATTGGCTGAAATTTTTATGTCGCATGAAATCCTGTATTTTGAAAAGATTAGAACCGTTTCAACCTTATACCTAGCCCGGTCAACTCAGTGTAATTGAAAGGCAATGACCTTAAAAGGCAATTTAAAAGATAGGTCAACATTAAAGTATTGTAAAATCAGTTAATTACCATGTTAGACTTTTGATTCTAACTGAAAATCAGTTCGTTCAAAGCAGTCCAATGCACAACGTCTAATGCACAACCTCTAATTCCCATCATCGTTTCGACTATCGTAAACAGGTTGTGTATTAAATACGTCTATCACGAGTAAAATTATGCGTGCATATTAGAAAAAATGTTGCACTATTATACATCTCAGCAGAGAAGATATATAACATGGAACTGAGTAGAAGAAGAACCGATCACCAACCGAACAAAAAACGCTAACCAGCACCTCTCCCAAAAAAGGTCACCTGGGTATGACACTTCACAGCATCCAATGGTGTTGTTACATTGCTGGAGATATAGATTATTTGAAAGTACACCTTCATTGTTATTACTCCAAGTTCTTCTCTGATCAATTTTATCAGTCTTATACAGACCATTTTTATACATGGTCCAATTGAGTTTGCCACGCAGTTATAAACAATGATACTCAAAGCAGAAAATGTAAATAAATATCAAACAATTTGACCATGATATTCCAATCAATGAACTTCATTGACAGCTACTGAGTGATTAACGGCTCCTATTGGTAATAATCGAAAGCTATATAAATATATATATATATATATATAAGTGTGTGTGTGTGTGTGTGTGTGTGTGTATCTTCAAAAATTAAATATCAACGTCAGTCAGAGATTACATATATATATATACATATATATATATATATATGGATACATTATTTTATATTTGTAATCATTATAATATTGAACGTAAACCAATGACCTCTTCTTCTCTTAGGCAAACCCACCATCGCAGGAAATCAGTTTTCTTTATCCTAACTCCATGCCTTATAACCTGAGGTGGTATCGGAAGTAAGAAAAATCACGTGCTGTGAGCTTAGCGATAAGACCTGTAGTTAAGACATGCGTGACGGAATCAAGAATGGATTTATAGAAAGGGTGATAGAATATCTTGCTGAAGCCATAACTCCAGTGAAGCATGCTATAGCAGTGGATATCGGGATGAACTGATGAATTCATGGTTGAGGCGGGAACGCTATTCTTTGAACCCAAAAGTCATAATTTACTAGGAGACGTCTATGAGCGATAAAGCGTAGGAATTCGGCGAATAGATCAGTTGAGCGCGAAAGTTAAGTGTAAAGCCAGTTATATGAAGTTATACACAATGTCGAACAAAGTAATGTACCTCTCGACGAGACCAAATCGTCTTGGTCATAATTTACTTTAATTTCTTTTATTTATTTTTTTACGATAAGAGATGAAGTTCATACAGGTCAATTATTGGAGTTTTATTTCAATAATTTCCCATCTTAATACATTTGTTTAATGCATTTCTCTCTGAAGGTTAACTTCTACATA
>OY757928.1:37762331-37808210 GCA_963585895.1 Sepioteuthis lessoniana | reverse complement strand
CGTCTACATAAATATTTCAGATTCTTAGATGCATTAGTTTTCTAAACTTCTGAGACGAAGCTTGATGGGTTTTTTTTACCATTAAGGGTTTTCGGACTATTGTCTTCATCTTTATTGTTATTTCTACAACGTTTCGGCCGATATGTCCTCCATCCTTCGTCAGAAGTTTGTAGAACTCGGAAACCTTCACGGAACTTCGAACTACACCCTTTATTAAATCCACGGGGGTGGCCTGTTCTGATTCAGTTAGCCATAACCGGGTACAAGTGTTACAATACAGGAATAATTAACAATTTTACCCGGTTATGGCAAACGGAATCAGAACAGGCGAACCCCGTGGATTCAATATAGGACGTAGTTCGACGTTCCGTGAAGGTTCACGAGTTCGACAACACCTGAAGAAGGCCGAAGGATATATCGGCCGAAACGTTGTGAAAATAACAACTAAGATGAAGACTATAGTCCGAAAATCATTAATGATAAAAGTCTCAGTTTCATTGATTAGCTTTGTTGCCATTGTATCAACAATATTTGATTCTTTCACACTATTTCTAATTCGTTTATGACATCTTTATCGTTATATACTTATTAGCGTTTCTTTTCGTTAATTTATTTAATCATTCTTGCATCTTATAGTTGACTCATTCAAACTGTGGTCAAAGACTAACGAAATGGACGTTTTATGTAAAACTTCACGTTCCTTTACGATATCTTAATCGTTATAAGTTTCTCACCGTCTCTCTTATTATAGAATAATTTATTCCTGTAATTGGGGACTTACTACAAACTGTGATTGAGGCCTTAGATACCAAAATTTGATAGCAAAAATTTCAAAAAGTTTCGTGCGGAGCTGAACTACTTCTATAAAAAGAATAATAATAACATATAGACATCTTAATAAGTTTTCACAAGTTCACGATAACTAGATATCTAGACTTCATTTGTTTACGATATTTTGATTATAGGTTTCTTAACGTCTATTTTTATTTATTGATTCAGTGAGTCTTTTCTCTAACATGATTTATATCAGTAGTGATAAAAAAAAAGTATCATGGCAAAAGCTTTCATTTTTTTTATTTTCAAATTTGGAGATGTTTGGTTTCCGTGTTTAATGGCATATCACACTTTCAAGGTTATTTAATGCCAAAGCTATCCGGATAAAAAAAAACACACAAACAAAACATTAATACTATCTCACACGGTGTAGAGCAATAACTTCTTTAATTAGATTTATCTTAAAATGAATGTAATAGCTGGACTAGAGCTCAACTCACTGTGATTTTAAAGTCCAGTACGCTAGCTACTACGCCGCAGAGACTCACTTTTTTCTAAATTTTATAACTATTAGGTTTTGTCATAAATAATTTCTGTTTTTAAAACCTTGTAAATTTGCATTTCAAATTTTCAGTATTTTAAACGCAACCGGAAATGATGTGATTAAAGAGTGTTGACATCGGTTCTTCTCATTTCTGTCGAGAAAGTGTGAACATCATAATTTATTTTTTGACCTCAGGCCGCAAAAATAGAGGAATTGTACGTGAATTTTTGACATGTGATGTTATAGGCATTTAAGAAAAAACGAAAACGATATCCTGACTGCCAATTCCAAAATTGGTCTTCAATGTTTCGTTCCGGTGGTACGTCATTAAAAGATGAACCCAGACCTAGTCGCTCATCTGAACTAGATCAAGATGTTTTAAGAGAATTGGTAGAATGTCATCCAAACGAGAGTTCTCGAGACTTAGCATTTTATCTCAACACATCACAATCCACAATTTACCGCTATTTAAAAAGATAAGAAAAGTGAACAATTTAGACATTTGTGTTCCTCATACATTTAATGAGAAGAATAAGGAAACTTGAAAATTCATTAGGACACGTCTTCTTTCAAGCCAGAAAAAAAAATCTTCTTTCAGATGATTATTATAGGTGACGAAAAATTGGTATTTTATTACAATATTTAACACAAAAACCAGGGCATCGATAACGATGACTTTCCACAATCTGGCCCAAAAGCGGAGCTTCATTGAACACAATTATTACGATGTACTGATTTGAGTTTGTACACAGAATTTAGACTCTAAATGAAGACTAATACGCTCAGCAGCAACGTAGGCAAGAAAAGCTTAAAAGAAATTGCATCGCACTTTTAAATAGTAGGAATATTTCACTTCTCCGTAAATACGTAATGCAACATTCGGTAAAAATTCCTCAGGAAAATATTGGATTTAGGCTGGTCTGTTCAACCACACCCACCATATTCACTAGAGAGACCAAGTGATTTTCTTCTTTCTCGTTTGCTGCAAAATGTTCCGAAGGACAAAAAATATTTTCGAGAAAATCAGGTGAAAACGATAGTAAAAAATTCTTGAACGCGAAAACAGCTGAAATTTACTTGACTGGAATCAACAAGCTACCTGGCAAATAACAAGTGGTGATTCATAAGTATTTTGAATATACTATTTATTGAAATTAATTCATTGTTTAGCAGTTCAAGAATTGATAATATTTTACTAAAACAAAAATTATTCATGACTCGACCCAATAAAATATAAATGAATTGTACCTACAGGCAATAAAATAAAATCAATATAAAAAGAAGAGAAGAAGAGACATCGTGACTTTTCAATACTTTTTGAAAAGCAATTTTTTTTTTGAAAAAGAGAATTGTGAAAGTGCAACATACACAATACTTACCAGACTGAGATCTGTACGATAGTTATATCTTTCATCAACTGAGAAATAATCTCTTGAGAAATTGGAGGATATTGACGGAAAACGTTCAAACTGTGTCAAAAGAGGAGTTTCAGGGGGACTTTGACCCGTGAAATAAAAGTAAAAAGTCAATGGGACAGTTTTGAAGAAAATTCATATTATATTCCATCAATTCAGACACGGAGGGGTGATACCTGTTAGGGTCCTATCTATGGGTCAATTAGAACTGTTGGATCCAGAATTATTTAACCATTTTACTCTATGAGAACAAATAACTGATGTTATGTTGAATTCTGAGTGTTATATAGCAATACTTGGAATAATTGAACTATGTGCGAATGAACGGACAGTGTTAAATAGAATAATTAGTATTGAATAGCAATACTTGAAACCATTTAACTGTGTGCAAATAAAACTGTTAGTGTTAGCAATACTAAAAACCACTTCCCTGTGTGCAAGCAAATAATTCAATAATTAATTGAATTATTATAGTTATACAACAATACATATTACGATCTGTGTGCAAACAAATGTGCCTCACTTCGTTTATAATGCTATCTACAAACTATTTGTTTACTAATCATATATATATATATATATATATATATACACAGAAACTGGGGGTGTCCTCGTGGTGTAATGGCTAAAGCGATGGACTGCGGAATCGTAGTAAGCGAGTTCATACTCCGATGGCGCTATTACGTTCACTTTCGGGCAAATGCCCTTGGGAAAGGTATGAACCCCCCTTATCATCCCATCTATGGGTCAAATAGTACCACTACTGTCCTTTTAGGAGAATGGCTTTGACATTAAATAACCTACGAAGGTTGATATCCCGTTAAACCAAGGAACCAAACCAATATATAAACAGGAGTTCGTATTTAACAATCTACAATGGCTGCTAGGTCATAAAACCTTATCAACGAAACAAATAAGCTCGTTCTTTTGCATTTTGCCAGGGCAATATTTTTCATACTCACAATTCTAGCTTTTCTTGGTAATAGATTGTTGGTCTAAACTGAATAATGGAAGCCGATTAATTTGAAGGTTTTCGTTTGTTCATTTTTTTTAGTTCACCATTAATATCTTATTTCTCGTCTGTTGTTGCCATTTTTTTCTTTATCGACATAAAATCTCTTGTGTTATTTTATCCCCAATCTATCCAGGTAGAAGAACAGCAGTGGTATTATTTAACCCGTTGTTATGAAATAACGGGTTTCATTTCTTACAAAAGGGTAATAATGGTCCGAAAGTGAACCTAACGGTTGGACGTGAGTTCGAACTCGCTTATTCCGAATCCAGCATCAATGTTTTGTGCAATGCGATATAAATGATCCGAATGTTTGTAATCATTTTATTTGGAATCACCTTTAATTTCTTTTCCTAAGAGAATGAAAATTAATATTAACTATGTTCATTTAATTAGCTTTCCTACGTCACATATTAGAATATTATTTCAATACATCTGAAGTTGTTCAGAATGAACCAGTTAAAGTGTAACCAAACCCAGTTCTAAGTCGCACAATACTTTAAAAAAATTGTATATAAAATTTATATAAATATGTATTCATCAAATAAAAGGATGGTTATTTATTTTTTTATTCTATTGTTGATATTAAAGGACAGGGACATTATTTAAAAAAAATAATTGTCATACAATCATCGCCCATAGAGAATGATGAATATTGGTTAACAATTTGGCAGTTGACTCACTTTTCTTAAGCTTATTTTAGAATAGCATTTTATATCAACCCATTAACAATATATTCTTTTTAATGAGGCACGTGTGACGTAGTGGTTAGCGTTATTGAAAAAAATTGCGAGCCAAGTTTAAATTCTGGCCGATTCTATTTGAGTTTCCCATCCTGGAAAGATGTGAATCGATCTCTCCTCCAGTAACCCTTTGTAGGTAAATAGATGCTCTATATTTTAGGGCAACCGACCAAGGAGAAGGAAAACTTTGAATTGGAACTAACTTGTTAAAGTAACTTGCTGCTGTTGAATGGCAACATCAATAGCTGAAGATTCTAAAGCAGTACGGATTTTTGTCCAAACTTATTCGGGCAACTCTTGAGCTAGTCATGCAGGGAAGAGCATATTATTTCCAATGTCTTATAGGCCTTAGGGGACACCTGAATGCAGCGATTGAATGAAATAAGAGTCCGATAATATGGGTGATAGGTACCATTGATCTACCTTAGATCATTTTTACGTAATGCTCTTCTGACGTACGAAGCGTAGGCATTTTTTATAGCACAATACGTTTTACGAATCAGTGGAACCTCAGTTGTTTTATTGGTAAATGTTGAAGAATGGCCATACTTCTTATGAGACTGTGTTATTTATTGCTTTCCTTATCGGCACGGGTCGAAGATTGCGCGTAGCCACATGCTTATTGCATCTCTTCTGAGATCGACAGTATAGATCCGATTCTAAAAGAATGGAGCCAGTGATTCATGAAAAAGAAAATTTTAAAAATTCAAAACTCTGACAAGTATAAAACATACGAGGGGTAAGCAAAAGTGTCGAAGACAAAGTTCCTTTTTTTCTTATATCTGAATTTAGAATATGAATGAGAAGTGGGCATGGCTGAATGAATGAAATAAAGAAGTTATGATGTCTTCATGTCAGTCAAGTCGGTTGGAGCGGTAAAATACGCGGACTGTATCTCTTCAGAAGGGTAAGAATATCGCAAAGAGCGTCCTGGATATGAAAATAACTACATCTGATGGCGAGATACTAGTCTTTGGGTTTTGGTGAATGGGTAGTAGACTTTCATTTCCTTTTCTCTCGGGTCTATTCTAACCCAGAGTGGTAGTACCTGCTATGGTCCATCTATGGCTACAATAGAAGTAGTGTACTGTTTATCATACTATACTGCATCTTATGGTGAGGCTTTAATCCTAGAACTTTTGGTATTTGTGGATTACCCCTTCACTGCCATTACATCCAGGTCCACGCAAAGCAGGAGTGAAGGGACTTGTTAGGATCCATATTTACCAACCCCTCCGCTCAGGCAGGATATGACACAAGGTCAATTTTAAACGAAGTTTAACAGGTTTCAATTCAGAGTTTTCCTTCTCCTAGACTAGTTGCCTCACCAAGGCTGAAGAACCTAGTCTGCCCTACTATTTACCCATAGCTGGAGGGAGAGTAATTGGATACATACCAAGGGTATTAGTGCTATGTGAAATGCAATCAGTCTCGTCCAGGATTTGAACTTGTGTCGCCGTGTCCATTTCCTACGACGATAACCATCAGACCATGGGCACCTTCTACCTTTTAGGATCCTGTCTATGAGTAAAGTATAACAAGTATTCTGTGAAAGGTACTAAACCGCATCTGATGGTTAGGCTGTTATCCTGGAGCTTTTGGGAAGGTGGAATACTTCGTCATTACCATTACTTCCAAGGCCATTAAGACCAGTTGTCGTAATAAGTGAGAGAATTTCATCAATGGGTCAAAAAATCTTTGAGTTGTTTACTATACTTGAAACCATTTAACTGAGGGCAAATAAATGATAAATGTTAAATTGAATTATTAGTATTACATAGGAATTCTTGGAACTACTTAGAGTCTTCGATATGGCATTAAAGTCTATCTGATGGTTGGACTTCAGTCTTGGAGTTTGGTGAATAGATAGTACTCTTTTTCGGCTATTTCTCTCAAGTACTCTCAGACTAGGTGGTTGTAACTGTTAGCGTCCCATCTATGGGTCAAATAGAACGGTTTTATCATTTATTTGGGTTTATTATTATTAATTCTAAAATTTAAAAAATACAAAATATTTTTGTCTTTCGATGGTAGTAGTTCATATCTTAACAGGTATATCTAAACACCTCTAAAGTGGGTCTAAACAGATCCAACCCAAAAACATAACTCAGACAAAGCACCAGTGATAGATTAACCATTTCTTTGTGTAAAATATTAAATCTACCTATTTGATGCTTCACCGTCAATACTGACCTCAAATTGAGTGATATATCTCAGTTCATCTAAATAGAAAGATTTGATATCGTGGAGGACATTTAAAGAAAGACAACGGTACAGCATCTTCTAGTGGAATAAATGCAAAGCCAAACGGACTACACGAAAGAAAATTAACAACTTATACATTGTTCATTACTGTTGTAGCAATTTCTTCTTCGCTATCCTTACATTATGTTTTTTGTCTATATAATGGAATTTTAACTCTTTTGTAGATTGTTTAAGGGTGAACTTCAAAAGCCTTCCGATTGTTTTTTTTTTGTTTTTTTTTTTGCTGAGTGCTAATTTAAACCTTTCTGGGTTATTTAATGACGAAATTAGAAGTTTCACTATTCTGTTCATAAAGTAGTTATATGGTTTCAAATAATTAATGAAAATCATTTATAAACACTTATAGCCAATAAATATTCTATCACAAAAAATGTACATTTATATGTGTTCAACTATTGCAATCTAAAGCTAATAATTTTCCCATATGTCTTTTTGAGCGCATAGAACGTACCTTAACGATTCCTTGATTTCTAGATCAGAGAAAGATTTTAATGAAAACGAAGTCCCGGGTGAATACTCCACAAAGCATCAGAACAGGTGCATTATAACCGGATGCACTTCAGTGCCTGAACAAAACACACACAAACGCAAACACTCACACGAACACACACACACGCACATCCACACGAAAACACACACACACACACACACACACACACACACACACACACACACTCTCTCTCTCTCTCTTACACGCACACACACACACACACTTATATATATATATACATATATATATAGTAGATTCTAAGAATTATCCTGATGATCCGCAACACAAAAACTAGGTAGACAGTTTCTGGCTCTTTAGGTATATAGTTTTGGTCTATTTCGGGTATTGATCATTTTTCAATCTTCACTGATATAATTTTATCTGAGTTTTTCTTCTTTTCCATATACATAGGAGTGCTCATGGATATTTTAATCTTTTGTTTTTATTACTGAATCTTTATGTGTAATTATTTTCCTGTACACATTGTATCATCTATATATATATATATATATATATATATATATATATATATATATATATATAAGAAAAAGACGTTCAACCAAGATGTTGCTAAGTTTATAATCAGAGGTTAATAGAGTTTAGCCGCTCCTTGACCAATCAACATACCGAATTTAGAAGGTCGGCTACACTACTATTTACCATGGACAGGAAAGCATACTTTGATTTATCCAATTCCGGATTGTATTAGTGCTCTGTGAAATCTAAATAGCATTGTCCAGGATATGAACCTGGGCCGGCGTGTCCGTTATAATAAATTAGAAGAAAATAGAACAGGAATACTTCCTTGTACTTTCTTTTGAATTTAGAATTATTCTCAACCAGTTTTATGTTAGATTGTCGTTAAAACAAAATATGAAAAAAATGTTTTTCTAACGATTCTTAACGATTATTTTGAAGAGTTTTAAAAGAGCTTATACGTGGTTAATTCAATAAGTTTCCAGACTGTTTTGTATAGGCATTTAAAATTGTCGTAGACGCTTGAAAATTCAGTATATTATTGTTATACATCTTACGAGATGACTGACCATTTTTTCTAATTTCATGTTCAAATGAACAGCTACAGCAGCAATTGGAATACACCCTACTAAAACCTGATTGTCTTGGCTGGTGAATTTTAAAAATGCAATCTGACACTTTAGAAGAATGATATGCAATAAAATTATGTTTTAAACTTGTTAAAATGCCACAGAAACGTATGGAATGCTTCAGACTGCTTTTCGACCATCTTGCATGAATCGAGCATCAGTTTTTGAGTGGCATAAGAGATTCGAGAAAGGCAGGGAGTCTGTGAGGGGTGATGAGAGGTGTGGGAGGAGTAAGGGCATCAATACACCAGAGTTGATTGGCCAAAGGGTTAGGGTTAGGGATACTATGTTGAGATTTGAAGGGGGTTCAGGAAGAGATTCCGTCGAAAGAGGCCAGCACTCTTCAAATCGGGTTAGAGGCATTTCCACCGGGACAATATACCAGTCTACAACTCCATCCTGGTCCCAGACTTTTTGACCAAGATGGACATCAAGACGGTTTCTTACCCCACTTTAGTCCAGACCTTGCTCCCCGTGACTTTTGGTTATTCCCTAAGGTCAGAGGCTGTCGTTATGAGACAATTGAGGAGATGGAAGAGGCTGTGACAAAGGTCATTGGTACGCTTACACAAGAGGACTTCCAAGGGGCATTCCAAATTGTTGGAACGGTACAACAAGTGCATTGCAGCTGGAGGAGATTACTTCGAAGAGGACTAGAGTTTTATATGTGTACTTTCAATAAAATGCCCATGCAAAAAAAAGTCTGGAAATTTATTTAATGATCCTCGTATATTATAACTTCGTTTTACATAAAGAAGAAATCTACTTTGGGTCCCTTTTTATTCATATACACATCACAAGATTTGATATAATACAAAAGAACCGACGAAAAGTGTATGCATCTGTAACGCAGCATATTGTTTGTTTATATATATGTATATATATATATATATATATATATATATATATGTGTGTATGTGTGTGTGTGTGTGTCTGTGTGTGTGTGGATGTTTAATTTCTATGTCCAATTCTCTGTGGTATTGTTGGCTATGTTCTGTTACTATAGTATTCGTTCATATGATTTACTCAGAGTTAAAAAAATAGTTTCCGATGGAAGCTTTTCCCACATCAGATCTGAATTAGAGATGATGGTTTGCGTTGTGATTATCGTCAATATCAGCCAGCTTCGTTTTTTTTGTTTTTATTCTTTTGTTCCATGCATGTTTATCAATTTTGTTTTCTGTATCTAAAACTTTTGATGGGAATCGTATTTTTTTTCTTTATATGTTTTTTTCTACTGTTTGATGGTAAACCGTTGAATATTTCCCGTTAATCCTACTTATATAAATACAGGTATTTCATGTACAATTGACGTTTTCATGAGTTTGTTGAAAATTACCTATAGAATGAAAAGTAAGCGTTTTACTTTTAATTCTATTAAAAATCAATGTTTATTTGTTTGGTTTCAATCTCCGTAGGTTATTCAAGCCATCCTAGTAGAAAAACATCAATAATATTATTTAATGCATTACTAGGGATATAAGGGGATTCATACATTTTCCTAAAGTATCAGTTATTTATTGGTTTTTTCAATCACTCACTCCAGTCGCCCTATTACGTTCACTTTGTGTCTAATAACCAAGGAGAAGTTATAACCCCTCAATAAATCCTCCTATATTGCTTAAATAATAGCCCTACTCTTGTAGAAGGATGGCTTTAGAAATACAAATCCTGCGAAGGTTGATAGGCAATTAAACAAAAAAAATCATACCAAACCAATCACGCATAAAATATTTCCTTTGGTGTCTTTTGACATTGCTTTTTTTTTATGTGTAAAAAATAGAATTTTAAGACTGCATTTCTCTTAAAAACCAAGAATTCGAACATTACAGATTACCTTGGTCAAATCTTGCCGTTGCGTTGATCTATATTATTCCCTCATAGCCGACTGCTAAACAAAGACTATTAATTAAGATAATAACGTTTTTACTTAGCATAATAATGTTTTTATTTATTAATTACTGTATCATACATTTTTCTATGTATCAGTGGTGGAGTTTTTGTTCGTTTGGAATATCCTAGAAAACTCGATAGGCTACATGAAGGTCTAGACTCTATTGTATAGATACGGTATGTCCTTGATTTAGAT
Organism: Sepioteuthis lessoniana; assembly: GCA_963585895.1. NCBI lineage: Eukaryota > Metazoa > Mollusca > Cephalopoda > Myopsida > Loliginidae > Sepioteuthis > Sepioteuthis lessoniana. The sequence goes on along the minus strand of OY757928.1, from coordinate 37,797,772 downwards.
CATATTTCAGTTGTGAACGCAAAAAAGTGTTTAAATGTTTTCTCATTATGTCATTGGATATTAAAGAAATATTTTTATTGGCTTGGAATACAAAGGATAGCGGTTGTTCATTACATGCAATATATTATAAAAGTTTATTTTTTGTGGTGAAAAGTTAAGGTTTGCAATTCAAACAAAATCAGTCATTATCAGGGTATATACGGATATGTTTCACAAGAGGTATTACACATAAAATCATGTTATTCTCTTCGAAGAATTCAAGATTTTAAACTTGCCCACTCAAATTAACTTTTTTCGGCATCCTGGATGTGAGATAAAATCTGATGACTAATTCATTCAGACATATTCTCATCTTCGACTCGGATGTAGTGAAAAAATATGAGTTGAGTCTGTTTTTGGTAATGATCAAAATGTTTGTGCTGTGACTTTGATGTAAAAAGAAGAGAGGTGAATCTAACCCTACGATAACAACTCTGACATTGCTCCAAAATGCGCATTATAAAATAGACAGATGCATGTTTAACACTTTTCGCTAGGACTACGACTGTTTTCCTAGCGAGTTTGGGAACCCTTCGTTAAACTGGCCTTCAGTAATTTATTGAAGACGATGGAATGTAGCAAAAGATTATCCTAAAATTATTTTCTAAACGACCGACATCACATGGTGTTATCGTTATAGTATTAAACTAGAAAACTATAGTTGATAATTTCGATTTTCACTGAGTTTCCAAGATTTTTGGTCAGGTGTTAAACTAACCAAAACTCAGTGACTAAATCTGAGCTATTCTCGGTGCTACTATCTATGCTTAGAATTACTACCCGTCAAGAGCAACATTTTCCTAACAAAATAAAAACATAATGAAATGAGTTTTCCAATGCTTTAGAATTAGCCAATTAAATAAATTTCCGAAGAGAATCATCACAAGATCATTATTTATGTGAAGAAAGTAAGATCCTTACCGGTGTCTAAAGCTTTTGAACTTGCAGAAAATCAAAACTAAGCTTAGGGATACAAAGCGAGACACTGAATATTTAATATTGATTGAACACACGATACGGGCAACAGACTAAACGACTTTTTAACCGTTTTCCTACCGTAAGCATCCAAAGAAAGAGATAAGTCTAAAGATATCAGGGTTTATTGTTAATTAATGTACGTAACTGCGTGTAATCTCTAATGGCGTCTAAGTGATAAAAACAGGTTTGAACATGTATTTGATAGTATATAAATTCAAGTTCAAATGTCGTTACTGTACGTTAGCTGCCTAACTTATGTATAAACTAGCGATTTGTGATGGTTGTATGGATATAAAAATGTCTACTTATGATTCAAACGCGGCAAAATATTTTCTGTATGCAAGATGAGTGTCTTTGACGAGGAAAGAGCAGGTCGACTGCTTACTCAGACGCACGAGGAAAATCAAAGAACTTGTGGACGACAGTCCATGAGATGGAGCCATCAACTTTTTGTTTTTTTCTGAAAATTGTAAAGGGCATTGAAAGTGTAAAGATCAAATCGACTTTTCCTTTGACTTACAGAGACAAAAAATAAGACTTATGACCAACTCTTAGTGATCAAATATCCTTTGATTGATTTCGACAAAAAAAAAAAATGGCATTAAAGGAGCAAAGACTATGACGCGCTTTTGTTACAAAATACAAAGAGAATGAAAGAACTTAAGTTGGAACGACCATGGTTTATGACAGTTGTCACCATGGTTTGTAGATGATGTGATGGATTTCGATATTGTAATAAGCCACTTCAGACTCCAGTCGAGCAATTACGTTCATTCTCAGACTAAAATGCTTAGCAAAGATGTAAACCCTGTTATTACCCCAGTTATGAGTTCCTCTATGTTTTTCAGCTCTTTTCTCCTTTACCATATTTGTAACCAATTAACTGTTTACAAACAAGCGATTAAATTATTTTTATAAGATAGCGATACTTGAAACTATTTTACTGTGTGAAAATGAAGCAATAAGTGTAAAGTTTGATTTATCTTTTAAATAGCTTATCAACTTTCATGGGCTGTTTAATGGCAGACCTACCCCTGTAGAAAAACAGTAATGATACTAGCTAACCCATAGCTTATGAGATAAAGATACCATTCCTAAAGGTATTAGTCTGAAATTATCAAAAACATTTCTGTTTCCAACAATGCAGTTTATTCAAACAGCACTAATTCAAACAATTCAGTGTAGCATAAGTACACAGTTTAATTGTCAAAAACATTTCTGTTTCCAACAATGCAGGTTATTCAAACAGCTCTAATTCAAACAATTCAGTGTAGCATAAGTACACAGTTTAATTGTCAAAACATTTCTGTTTCCAACAATGCAGTTTATTCAAACAGCTCTAATTCAAACAATTCAGTGTAGCATAAGTACACAGTTTAATTGTCAAAAAAATTTCTTTTTCCAACAATGCAGTTTATTCAAACAGCTCTAATTCAAACAATTCAGTGTAGCATAAGTACACAGTTTAATTGTTAAAAATATTTCTGTTTCCAACAAATCAGTTTATTCAAACAGCTCGAATTCTAACAATTCAGTATAGCATAAGTACACAGTTTAATTGTCAAAAACATTTCTGTTTCCAACAATGCAGTTTATTCAAACAGCTCTAATTCAAACAATTCAGTGTAGCATAAGTACACAGTTTAATTGTCAAAAACATTTCTGTTTCAAACAATGAAGCTTATTCAAACAGCTCTAATTCAAACAATTCAGTGTAGCATAAGTACACAGTTTAATTGTCAAAAACATTTGTTTCAAACAATGCAGTTTATTCAAACAGCTCTAATTCGAACAATTCACTGTAGCATAAGTACACAGTTTAATTGTCAAAAACATTTCTGTTTCCACCAATGCAGTTTATTCAAACAGCTCTAATTCAAACAATTCAGTGTAGCATAAGTACACAGTTTAATTGTCAAAAACATTTCTGTTTCCAACAATGCAGTTTATTCAAACAGCTCTAATTCAAACAATTCAGTGTAGCATAAGTACACAGTTTAATTGTCAAAAACATTTCTGTTTCCAACAATGCAGTTTATTCAAACAGCTCTAATTCAAACAATTCTGTGTAGCATTAGTACACAGTTTAATTGTCAAAATAATTTCTGTTTCCAACAATGCAGTTTATTCAAAAAGCTCTATTTCAAACAATTCAGTGTAGCATAAGTACACAGTTTAACTGTCAAAAACATTTCTGTTTCCAACAATGCAGTTTATTCAAACAGCTCTAATTCAAACAATTCAGTGTAGCATAAGTACACAGATTAATTGTCAAAAACATTTCTGTTTCCAACAATGCAGTTTATTCAAACAGTTCTAATTCAATCAATTCATTGTAGCGAAAGTACACAGTTTAATTGTCAAAAACATTTCTGTTTCCAACAATGCAGTTTATTCAAACAGCTTTAATTCAAACAATTCAGTGTAGCATAAGTACACAGTATAATTGTCAAAAACATTTCTGTTTCCAACAATGCAGTTTATTCAAACAGCTTTAATTCAAACAATTCATTGTAGCGAAAGTACACAGTTTAATTGTCAAAAACATTTCTTTTCCCAACAATGCAGTTTATTCAAACAGCTTTAATTCAAACAATTCAGTGTAGCATAAGTACACAGTATAATTGTCAAAAACATTTCTGTTTCCAACAATGCAGGTTATTCAAACAGCTCTAATTCAAACAATTCAGTGTAGCATAAGTTCACAGTTTAATTGTTAAAAACATTTCTGTTTCCAGCAATGCAGTTTATTCAAACAGCTCTAATTAAAAAAAATTCAGTGTAGCAAAAGTACACAGGTTAATGGTCAAAAACATTTCTGTTTCCACAATGCAGTTTATTCAAACAGCTCTAATTCAAACAATTCAGTGTAGCAAAAGTACTCAGATTAATGGTCAAAAACATTTATGTTTCCAACAATGCAGTTTATTCAAACAGCTCTAATTCAAACAATTCAGTGTAGCATACGTACACAGATTAATTGTCAAAAACATTTCCTTTTCCCACAATGCAGTTTATTCAAACAGCTCTAATTCACACAATTCAGTGTAGCATAAGTACACAGTTTAACTGTCAAAAACATTTCTGTTTCCAACAATGCAGTTTATTCAAACAGCTCTAATTCAGTGTAGCATAAGTACACAGTTTAATTGTCAAAAACATTTCTGTTTCCACAATGCAGTTTATTCAAACAGCTCTAATTCAAACAATTCAGTGTAGCAAAAGTACTCAGATTAATGGTCAAAAACATTTATGTTTCCAACAATGCAGTTTATTCAAACAGCTCTAATTCAAACAATTCAGTGTAGCATACGTACACAGATTAATTGTCAAAAACATTTCCTTTTCCCACAATGCAGTTTATTCAAACAGCTCTAATTCACACAATTCAGTGTAGCATAAGTACACAGTTTAACTGTCAAAAACATTTCTGTTTCCAACAATGCAGTTTATTCAAACAGCTCTAATTCAAACAATTCAGTGTAGCATAAGTACACAGTTTAATTGTCAAAAACATTTCTGTTTCCAACAATGCAGTTTATTCAAACAGCTCTAATTCAAACAATTCAGTGTAGCATCATTACACAGTTTAATTGTCAAAAACAATCCTGTTTCCAACAATGCAGTTTATTCAAACAGCTCTAATTCAAACAATTCAGTGTAGCATAAGTACACAGCTTAATTGTCAAAAACATTTCTTTTTCCAACAATGCAGTTTATTCAAAAAGCTCTAATTCAAACAATTCAGTGTAGAATAAGTACACAGATTAATTGTCTAAAACATTTCTGTTTCCAACAATGCAGTTCATTCAAACAGCTCTAATTCAAACAATTCAGTGTAGCATAAGTACACAGATTAATTGTCAAAAACATTTCTGTTTCCAACAATGCAGTTTATTCAAACAGTTCTAATTCAATCAATTCATTGTAGCGAAAGTACACAGTTTAATTGACAAAAACATTTCTGTTTCCAACAATGCAGTTTATTCAAACAGCTTTAATTCAAACAATTCAGTGTAGCATAAGTACACAGTATAATTGTCAAAAACATTTCTGTTTCCAACAATGCAGTTTATTCAAACAGCTTTAATTCAAACAATTCATTGTAGCGAAAGTACACAGTTTAATTGTCAAAAACATTTCTGTTTCCAACAATGCAGTTTATTCAAACAGCTTTAATTCAAACAATTCAGTGTAGCATAAGTACACAGTATAATTGTCAAAAACATTTCTGCTTCCAACAATGCAGTTTATTCAAACAGCTTTAATTCAAACAATTCAGTGTAGCATAAGTACACAGTATAATTGTCAAAAACATTTCTGTTTCCAACAATGCAGGTTATTCAAACAGCTCTAATTCAAACAATTCAGTGTAGCATAAGTTCACAGTTTAATTGTTAAAAACATTTCTGTTTCCAGCAATGCAGTTTATTCAAACAGCTCTAATTAAAAAAAATTCAGTGTAGCAAAAGTACACAGGTTAATGGTCAAAAACATTTCTGTTTCCACAATGCAGTTTATTCAAACAGCTCTAATTCAAACAATTCAGTGTAGCAAAAGTACTCAGATTAATGGTCAAAAACATTTATGTTTCCAACAATGCAGTTTATTCAAACAGCTCTAATTCAAACAATTCAGTGTAGCATACGTACACAGATTAATTGTCAAAAACATTTCCTTTTCCCACAATGCAGTTTATTCAAACAGCTCTAATTCACACAATTCAGTGTAGCATAAGTACACAGTTTAACTGTCAAAAACATTTCTGTTTCCAACAATGCAGTTTATTCAAACAGCTCTAATTCAGTGTAGCATAAGTACACAGTTTAATTGTCAAAAACATTTCTGTTTCCACAATGCAGTTTATTCAAACAGCTCTAATTCAAACAATTCAGTGTAGCAAAAGTACTCAGATTAATGGTCAAAAACATTTATGTTTCCAACAATGCAGTTTATTCAAACAGCTTTAATTCAAACAATTCAGTGTAGCATAAGTACACAGTATAATTGTCAAAAACATTTCTGTTTCCAACAATGCAGTTTATTCAAACAGCTTTAATTCAAACAATTCAGTGTAGCATAAGTACACAGTATAATTGTCAAAAACATTTCTGTTTCCAACAATGCAGGTTATTCAAACAGCTCTAATTCAAACAATTCAGTGTAGCATAAGTTCACAGTTTAATTGTTAAAAACATTTCTGTTTCCAGCAATGCAGTTTATTCAAACAGCTCTAATTAAAAAAAATTCAGTGTAGCAAAAGTACACAGGTTAATGGTCAAAAACATTTCTGTTTCCACAATGCAGTTTATTCAAACAGCTCTAATTCAAACAATTCAGTGTAGCAAAAGTACTCAGATTAATGGTCAAAAACATTTATGTTTCCAACAATGCAGTTTATTCAAACAGCTCTAATTCAAACAATTCAGTGTAGCATACGTACACAGATTAATTGTCAAAAACATTTCCTTTTCCCACAATGCAGTTTATTCAAACAGCTCTAATTCACACAATTCAGTGTAGCATAAGTACACAGTTTAACTGTCAAAAACATTTCTGTTTCCAACAATGCAGTTTATTCAAACAGCTCTAATTCAGTGTAGCATAAGTTCACAGTTTAATTGTTAAAAACATTTCTGTTTCCAGCAATGCAGTTTATTCAAACAGCTCTAATTAAAAAAAATTCAGTGTAGCAAAAGTACACAGGTTAATGGTCAAAAACATTTCTGTTTCCACAATGCAGTTTATTCAAACAGCTCTAATTCAAACAATTCAGTGTAGCAAAAGTACTCAGATTAATGGTCAAAAACATTTATGTTTCCAACAATGCAGTTTATTCAAACAGCTCTAATTCAAACAATTCAGTGTAGCATACGTACACAGATTAATTGTCAAAAACATTTCCTTTTCCCACAATGCAGTTTATTCAAACAGCTCTAATTCACACAATTCAGTGTAGCATAAGTACACAGTTTAACTGTCAAAAACATTTCTGTTTCCAACAATGCAGTTTATTCAAACAGCTCTAATTCAGTGTAGCATAAGTACACAGTTTAATTGTCAAAAACATTTCTGTTTCCACAATGCAGTTTATTCAAACAGCTCTAATTCAAACAATTCAGTGTAGCAAAAGTACTCAGATTAATGGTCAAAAACATTTATGTTTCCAACAATGCAGTTTATTCAAACAGCTCTAATTCAAACAATTCAGTGTAGCATACGTACACAGATTAATTGTCAAAAACATTTCCTTTTCCCACAATGCAGTTTATTCAAACAGCTCTAATTCACACAATTCAGTGTAGCATAAGTACACAGTTTAACTGTCAAAAACATTTCTGTTTCCAACAATGCAGTTTATTCAAACAGCTCTAATTCAAACAATTCAGTGTAGCATAAGTACACAGTTTAATTGTCAAAAACATTTCTGTTTCCAACAATGCAGTTTATTCAAACAGCTCTAATTCAAACAATTCAGTGTAGCATCATTACACAGTTTAATTGTCAAAAACAATCCTGTTTCCAACAATGCAGTTTATTCAAACAGCTCTAATTCAAACAATTCAGTGTAGCATAAGTACACAGCTTAATTGTCAAAAACATTTCTTTTTCCAACAATGCAGTTTATTCAAAAAGCTCTAATTCAAACAATTCAGTGTAGAATAAGTACACAGATTAATTGTCTAAAACATTTCTGTTTCCAACAATGCAGTTCATTCAAACAGCTCTAATTCAAACAATTCAGTGTAGCATAAGTACACAGATTAATTGTCAAAAACATTTCTGTTTCCAACAATGCAGTTTATTCAAACAGTTCTAATTCAATCAATTCATTGTAGCGAAAGTACACAGTTTAATTGACAAAAACATTTCTGTTTCCAACAATGCAGTTTATTCAAACAGCTTTAATTCAAACAATTCAGTGTAGCATAAGTACACAGTATAATTGTCAAAAACATTTCTGTTTCCAACAATGCAGTTTATTCAAACAGCTTTAATTCAAACAATTCATTGTAGCGAAAGTACACAGTTTAATTGTCAAAAACATTTCTGTTTCCAACAATGCAGTTTATTCAAACAGCTTTAATTCAAACAATTCAGTGTAGCATAAGTACACAGTATAATTGTCAAAAACATTTCTGCTTCCAACAATGCAGTTTATTCAAACAGCTTTAATTCAAACAATTCAGTGTAGCATAAGTACACAGTATAATTGTCAAAAACATTTCTGTTTCCAACAATGCAGGTTATTCAAACAGCTCTAATTCAAACAATTCAGTGTAGCATAAGTTCACAGTTTAATTGTTAAAAACATTTCTGTTTCCAGCAATGCAGTTTATTCAAACAGCTCTAATTAAAAAAAATTCAGTGTAGCAAAAGTACACAGGTTAATGGTCAAAAACATTTCTGTTTCCACAATGCAGTTTATTCAAACAGCTCTAATTCAAACAATTCAGTGTAGCAAAAGTACTCAGATTAATGGTCAAAAACATTTATGTTTCCAACAATGCAGTTTATTCAAACAGCTCTAATTCAAACAATTCAGTGTAGCATACGTACACAGATTAATTGTCAAAAACATTTCCTTTTCCCACAATGCAGTTTATTCAAACAGCTCTAATTCACACAATTCAGTGTAGCATAAGTACACAGTTTAACTGTCAAAAACATTTCTGTTTCCAACAATGCAGTTTATTCAAACAGCTCTAATTCAGTGTAGCATAAGTACACAGTTTAATTGTCAAAAACATTTCTGTTTCCACAATGCAGTTTATTCAAACAGCTCTAATTCAAACAATTCAGTGTAGCAAAAGTACTCAGATTAATGGTCAAAAACATTTATGTTTCCAACAATGCAGTTTATTCAAACAGCTTTAATTCAAACAATTCAGTGTAGCATAAGTACACAGTATAATTGTCAAAAACATTTCTGTTTCCAACAATGCAGTTTATTCAAACAGCTTTAATTCAAACAATTCAGTGTAGCATAAGTACACAGTATAATTGTCAAAAACATTTCTGTTTCCAACAATGCAGGTTATTCAAACAGCTCTAATTCAAACAATTCAGTGTAGCATAAGTTCACAGTTTAATTGTTAAAAACATTTCTGTTTCCAGCAATGCAGTTTATTCAAACAGCTCTAATTAAAAAAAATTCAGTGTAGCAAAAGTACACAGGTTAATGGTCAAAAACATTTCTGTTTCCACAATGCAGTTTATTCAAACAGCTCTAATTCAAACAATTCAGTGTAGCAAAAGTACTCAGATTAATGGTCAAAAACATTTATGTTTCCAACAATGCAGTTTATTCAAACAGCTCTAATTCAAACAATTCAGTGTAGCATACGTACACAGATTAATTGTCAAAAACATTTCCTTTTCCCACAATGCAGTTTATTCAAACAGCTCTAATTCACACAATTCAGTGTAGCATAAGTACACAGTTTAACTGTCAAAAACATTTCTGTTTCCAACAATGCAGTTTATTCAAACAGCTCTAATTCAGTGTAGCATAAGTACACAGTTTAATTGTCAAAAACATTTCTGTTTCCACAATGCAGTTTATTCAAACAGCTCTAATTCAAACAATTCAGTGTAGCAAAAGTACTCAGATTAATGGTCAAAAACATTTATGTTTCCAACAATGCAGTTTATTCAAACAGCTCTAATTCAAACAATTCAGTGTAGCATACGTACACAGATTAATTGTCAAAAACATTTCCTTTTCCCACAATGCAGTTTATTCAAACAGCTCTAATTCACACAATTCAGTGTAGCATAAGTACACAGTTTAACTGTCAAAAACATTTCTGTTTCCAACAATGCAGTTTATTCAAACAGCTCTAATTCAAACAATTCAGTGTAGCATAAGTACACAGTTTAATTGTCAAAAACATTTCTGTTTCCAACAATGCAGTTTATTCAAACAGCTCTAATTCAAACAATTCAGTGTAGCATCATTACACAGTTTAATTGTCAAAAACAATCCTGTTTCCAACAATGCAGTTTATTCAAACAGCTCTAATTCAAACAATTCAGTGTAGCATAAGTACACAGCTTAATTGTCAAAAACATTTCTTTTTCCAACAATGCAGTTTATTCAAACAGCTCTAATTCAAACAATTCAGTGTAGCATAAGTACACAGATTAATTGTCTAAAACATTTCTGTTTCCAAAAATGCAGTTCATTCAAACAGCTCTAATTCAAACAATTCAGTGTAGCATAAGTACACAGATTAATTGTCAAAAACATTTCTGTTTCCAACAATGCAGTTTATTCAAACAGTTCTAATTCAATCAATTCATTGTAGCGAAAGTACACAGTTTAATTGACAAAAACATTTCTGTTTCCAACAATGCAGTTTATTCAAACAGCTTTAATTCAAACAATTCAGTGTAGCATAAGTACACAGTATAATTGTCAAAAACATTTCTGTTTCCAACAATGCAGTTTATTCAAACAGCTTTAATTCAAACAATTCATTGTAGCGAAAGTACACAGTTTAATTGTCAAAAACATTTCTGTTTCCAACAATGCAGTTTATTCAAACAGCTTTAATTCAAACAATTCAGTGTAGCATAAGTACACAGTATAATTGTCAAAAACATTTCTGTTTCCAACAATGCAGTTTATTCAAACAGCTTTAATTCAAACAATTCAGTGTAGCATAAGTACACAGTATAATTGTCAAAAACATTTCTGTTTCCAACAATGCAGGTTATTCAAACAGCTCTAATTCAAACAATTCAGTGTAGCATAAGTTCACAGTTTAATTGTCAAAAACATTTCTGTTTCCAGCAATGCAGTTTATTCAAACAGCTCTAATTAAAAAAATTCAGTGTAGCAAAAGTACACAGGTTAATGGTCAAAAACATTTCTGTTTCCACAATGCAGTTTATTCAAACAGCTCTAATTCAAACAATTCAGTGTAGCAAAAGTAGTCAGATTAATGGTCAAAAACATTTATGTTTCCAACAATGCAGTTTATTCAAACAGCTCTAATTCAAACAATTCAGTGTAGCATACGTACACAGATTAATTGTCAAAAACATTTCCTTTTCCCACAATGCAGTTTATTCAAACAGCTCTAATTCACACAATTCAGTGTAGCATAAGTACACAGTTTAACTGTCAAAAACATTTCTGTTTCCAACAATGCAGTTTATTCAAACAGCTCTAATTCAAACAATTCAGTGTAGCATAAGTACACAGTTTAATTGTCAAAAACATTTCTGTTTCCAACAATGCAGTTTATTCAAACAGCTCTAATTCAAACAATTCAGTGTAGCATCAGTACACAGTTTAATTGTCAAAAACAATCCTGTTTCCAACAATGCAGTTTATTCAAACAGCTCTAATTCAAACAATTCAGTGTAGCATAAGTACACAGCTTAATTGTCAAAAACATTTCTTTTTCCAACAATGCAGTTTATTCAAACAGCTCTAATTCAAACAATTCAGTGTAGCATAAGTACACAGTTAAATTGTCAAAAACATTTCTGTTTCCAACAATGCAGTTTATTCAAACAGCTCTAATTCAAACAATTCTGTGTAGCATTAGTACACAGTTTAATTGTCAAAATAATTTCTGTTTCCAACAATGCAGTTTATTCAAAAAGCTCTATTTCAAACAATTCAGTGTAGCATAAGTACACAGTTTAACTGTCAAAAACATTTCTGTTTCCAACAATGCAGTTTATTCAAACAGCTCTAATTCAAACAATTCAGTGTAGCATAAGTACACAGATTAATTGTCAAAAACATTTCTGTTTCCAACAATGCAGTTTATTCAAACAGTTCTAATTCAATCAATTCATTGTAGCGAAAGTACACAGTTTAATTGTCAAAAACATTTCTGTTTCCAACAATGCAGTTTATTCAAACAGCTTTAATTCAAACAATTCAGTGTAGCATAAGTACACAGTATAATTGTCAAAAACATTTCTGTTTCCAACAATGCAGTTTATTCAAACAGCTTTAATTCAAACAATTCATTGTAGCGAATGTACACAGTTTAATTGTCAAAAACATTTATGTTTCCAACAATGCAGTTTATTCAAACAGCTTTAATTCAAACAATTCAGTGTAGCATAAGTACACAGTATAATTGTCAAAAACATTTCTGTTTCCAACAATGCAGTTTATTCAAACAGCTTTAATTCAAACAATTCAGTGTAGCATAAGTACACAGTATAATTGTCAAAAACATTTCTGTTTCCAACAATGCAGGTTATTCAAACAGCTCTAATTCAAACAATTCAGTGTAGCATAAGTTCACAGTTTAATTGTTAAAAACATTTCTGTTTCCAGCAATGCAGTTTATTCAAACAGCTCTAATTAAAAAAATTCAGTGTAGCAAAAGTACACAGGTTAATGGTCAAAAACATTTCTGTTTCCACAATGCAGTTTATTCAAACAGCTCTAATTCAAACAATTCAGTGTAGCAAAAGTACTCAGATTAATGGTCAAAAACATTTATGTTTCCAACAATGCAGTTTATTCAAACAGCTCTAATTCAAACAATTCAGTGTAGCATACGTACACAGATTAATTGTCAAAAACATTTCCTTTTCCCACAATGCAGTTTATTCAAACAGCTCTAATTCAAACAATTCAGTGTAGCATAAGTACACAGTTTAATTGTCAAAAACATTTCTGTTTCCAACAATGCAGTTTATTCAAACAGCTCTAATTCAAACAATTCAGTGTAGCATCAGTACACAGTTTAATTGTCAAAAACAATCCTGTTTCCAACAATGCAGTTTATTCAAACAGCTCTAATTCAAACAATTCAGTGTAGCATAAGTACACAGCTTAATTGTCAAAAACATTTCTTTTTCCAACAATGCAGTTTATTCAAACAGCTCTAATTCAAACAATTCAGTGTAGCATAAGTACACAGATTAATTGTCTAAAACATTTCTGTTTCCAACAATGCAGTTCATTCAAACAGCTCTAATTCAAACAATTCAGTGTAGCATAAGTACACAGATTAATTGTCAAAAACATTTCTGTTTCCAACAATGCAGTTTATTCAAACAGTTCTAATTCAATCAATTCATTGTAGCGAAAGTACACAGTTTAATTGACAAAAACATTTCTGTTTCCAACAATGCAGTTTATTCAAACAGCTTTAATTCAAACAATTCAGTGTAGCATAAGTACACAGTATAATTGTCAAAAACATTTCTGTTTCCAACAATGCAGTTTATTCAAACAGCTTTAATTCAAACAATTCAGTGTAGCATAAGTACACAGTATAATTGTCAAAAACATTTCTGTTTCCAACAATGCAGTTCATTCAAACAGCTCTAATTCAAACAATTCAGTGAGCATAAGTACACAATTTAATTCTATTTATCCCTTAGGTTGAGACTTATAGGTTTTACCATTCACAGCCAGAGTGTACAGGGGAGAGAAGGCAATGAATGAGTTTTCTGCATCCCCCAGAGCTCCAGCATCATTGGAACCTCACCATGAAATTGGTTAGTGTCATATCCTGGATAATAATTGGGGGTCCCTTACTCTTTTTCAGAGGTGCAGTCGGTGTGTTCTACAGCCCTAGTCGACTGAACAATTTCCCCACATGATGCTTTAAAGAACAATGAAACTAAAACTATACCTGGATTTAAAGCGTTTAAAAATCATTTAATTTTTGGCCAGATAATCCAGTGAAGAAAGCAAAAAAACTGATTCCAGGCTTTAATTATATCATGTAATGGTTATATATAGAATATGTCGCAGTCCGACATAGGACCGAATCGATTTATGGTTGGTCGGTAAGAACCTAACTTGGTCATTAGTTGGCACTATCGACTGGGCTTCGACTGGCCTAGAATATCCTGTTTTAATCCTCTATGGAGATTTTATACCTACCATAAGAAGGGTGATCAAAGTATCTCATTTAACTTCATCCGGTGGTGAGGCTTCAGATTTGGAACTCTGTCGATTGTAGAATATCTTCATCATTACCATTATTCTCAGTTATAAAATGGTAGCACTTGTTTCATCTATGAATCAAGTATATTTACTTGTGGGGTAAGTCCCCTTGGCGTTAAGGCAAATTGGACGGCAACATTTTTGTAAGCGAGTTCAGACTCCAATCGTGCTATAACTTTCACTTTCATTTCCGGACGGTAAAAGTATTAACTCAATCATGCACCCACACCCAAACTATGGGTTAATACTACTTCAGCTATTCTGTAATATAATTACCGAGGGATATCGTTTTATATATCTTGCCTTTGGGTTTAGTTAGGCGGAGAACCTTTCGGCTCAGTGCATGCGTTAGTTAGATGCAAACATGAGCGCAGGTGCTCACGCGCGCGCGGGAGCGGACGTGTCATTCAGAGATGTCCCAATAAAAATCCCAGATAGAGGATGTGACCAGAGATGTGAGTGACGTCACGTACCGGAAGCGTGGGCTGAGATTTGAGAAAAATCAGTTAGTTGAGTTCTGCCTCGGAGGAAGAAGGTTGACATTTGCTTGCTCGCCGAGCCCTTGTTGCGGGTACCACACGTGGTTTGAGGCAGATGGAAAATTCAGGTGTATCTCTCTCCTTATGTCGAAAAACCTTTAAACTCAAAGGTAATAAAAGGTTTCGTATCTGAACTAAGAAGTCGTAAGTGTTTTTTTTTGTGTTTGGGGATTCCTATGTTCTATATATATGAGTTATGATCATTATATGTACATTTCACATGTCCATATCTGGCTATGTTACAGTTCTTCAAATATGGCTTTAGAATTAAATAACCTTTGAATGTTTATATGCTATTAAACAAAGGAACTGAATTTTTACTTTCAAATTAGTATTTGTATTAATGTAACATAGCCATAATTTACGACTATGTGAAATGTACATAATGCATATATACGGATGTGTTAAACGTTCACATGCATAAAATGTTGTTGTGTTCTGGTTAGTGAACACAAGTAGAAGTAATAATAAGACAAACCACGATATGTGAGGAAAATAGTTATATTTACAGGAAAGAGTATTTACAAGAGAGAGATTGTTATTAATAAGAACATAGGATTAGTGATAGAGTAAGGATATACTTCAACAATAGGCACGGCTCTTCTGGTCTGACTTGTAGGCTTATTCGTCCCAGACTGATCTCCGTTACAGCCATATTATGCTGAAAAGGTAGGTGATACCCAACAAAAGTTCATACGCATAGCAATCCGAAAAATACGAAACACTGACGACTCTCATGGTTCAGGTATGAAACTTTTATAACCTTCTTGACTTATAGGTTTTCAACACGAGGAGAGAGAGAGACGCACAGTTTTTACTATGCTGACTGTTCCATCTGACCCGATAACTCGTGGCGCACCCACTAGACCTAACTGGACTCGTCAAGGTTCAAATCTCAACTCACTGCTTTTTTCAAAATACCCAAGAATCCCAGCCCATCGCTTCCAGGCATGACGTCATTCACATCTGCAGTCCCATTTTCCTATCCGGGGTTTTTATTATGACATGTGATTATCACATCCTCCTCGCGTGAGCGTGAACACCTGCATTTAATGTGTGCACCTAACTAACCCGAATGATAAGATATGACCAACGAAAAATGATAATATAAAAAAATCCTTCCGAAATTTATATAACATTTACCCTACCCACTTAGTTTTCCTTCTCTTTGGCGGATTGCCTACCCAAGACTAAATAATCGATTCTTCCCTAATATTTACCCATAGCCGGGGAGAGAATTGGTGGATTCATGCTTTCCCAAGAGCATTAGCCCGAAGTAAAACGCTGACGGTTCGTCTAGGATATTAATTCAACGGTTCAGATAGATCTGTTTAAAAAACTATTCTAGTTTTATCGGACGTATGCCAACATATCTTCGAAGATATATCAGTGAACGTAAATGAACATTACTCCCTGAATATTGGTATAAAACTATCCAAGACGGGTTGTCATGTTGAAGCAAATCACTTAATTGTATAATCTCTTGCAAAATAAAGAAAAGAGAGAAGACTATCTTCTGGATTAAATAACCCCAAAATTATTGAAATGTCGTAAAACCAACCGACCAACCAGCAAGCAAAAAGGTCGTAATTCGAAGAATAACAATATGTTTGATATTCTGCGAAGTTACCTTGCTCTATTGTAGAGAATGTAGAAAAAAAAACAGATTAATGTAGCTTACACTTCGGAGATGAAGGGTAGAGATAGTGATTATTAAGGCAGAGGTGGGTGGAGATACAGAGCCAACGCTGGCTAATGAGAAAGCGGTTTGATTTTGTTCGATCACGTGACTCTCGATTGCCGCCGGCCGCTTTCACGTGGAACACCTGAGAGACAATGGCGTGATTAACAGCATGAATGAAATAGAATCAAGTCCGACCGTTTTCGCTTTTCTCTCTACCGGCCCTCGCCAGGCTTAACGTTTGCACTGTAACGACAAAGACCAACAGTCGGGTTTTAATGCCGGCCATGCAAAACACAAAAATGGATACCTCTTCCTTCGCCCGGGGGTTGTTGCACAATAATCACGCCATTTTGTTTCCCGAGAACAATGCCCATGCGCCTTATGTGTCCTTCGTGACGCGTAAAAAACTTCCGGTAACAACATGGTTCGATACTAGGAGAGGAGGCAAACGGAAATCTTATGAAATGTTGTAATGTTAAAAAAAGAAAGAAGCAAAAATGGTATTTTAATGTTTTATTTTAAAGTTGCATTAAATCTCTTCTGGCAGTTAAAAGTATTAGTTAATTGAAATTCGAACAAGAAATGTTACACACAGCATTTTGTTCCTAAAATAATGATTATATTTTTATCACAAAATTCTTTTCGACTTAATTAAATGAAGTAGAGTAACAAATAGTTATCGCATATAATCGTATATGAATCTGTTTTGTGTAAGATCGTGAACATAATAGGAATTCACAGGGTGCCTCGGGTGGCATAGTGGTTAGCAAGCTAGTCTAACTAACATTTATGAATGAGTTCATGTGATAATTAGTACCCCATTTATACGGCCTTGTGCCATACCTAAGCAAAAGTCCTTGGAAATTACTCATTTGAATTCACGAAATCAGAATTTTTATCGAATTGATAATTGTCATAATTTTTACGGCATGTCAACCCTTCAAGGTTTTTTGTTTTATATTTATACAATTGGGCATTTATATGAACATTTTTGTGCATTTAAGAGTATTTTTAAACGGTAATATATTTATCAAGCATTTCTATCAAATATGAATAATGAGCACATAGTTGTATGGTCTCATGTATTCCTATAAATTAGTTCTGATTATATGGTTCTGAATAAAATTCTATATTAGATAATTGTCATTCATTTGCACACAATTGTATGGACTCAAGAATTCCGATCAAATACTACTGATAATATGGTTTCAAATAAAAGTTCATACATGGATGCGCTACATGGATGCTGACAAAACGTATAGAGAACAAGCTAGACCGGAACTGCACAAGAACGCTTGGAGCATTATTGAACGAATCCAGGTAGCAACATACCGCAAAACACCAGCTCTAAGGCCTAACTCCTTATCAGACAAACAAGACATATGAGACACTGCAGGAGAAACAAGGAAGAACTCATAAGTGACAATCTCCAATAAACCCCTTTACACAGACGTGCAAGTGTTGGCCGACCAACATGAACTTATCAAAAACAGCAATGTACGGACACAGGACGTAGTGTAGAAGGATTGCCAGAAGCGAGTGATGATAGGGACGATTAGTGAGAGAGGTCAGGGAAATATGTCCTTGCATCACAACATGATGATAATGATTTAATTTTAGTCATTTGTTTCCATATGGTTATACAGACTCAAGTAACTACTACTACTACTACAACTACTACCAATAATAATAATAATAATAATAATAAAAAAAATGTTCTAAAAATGTCGATTTGATCAGTTCTGGAAAATGAAAAACACGAACTTCTCTCGCATTTTGACATCGAAACGGATCTTTTAATCTCGGTCTGACGACCAGATTTTACAATAGTAAACAACAAAAAAAGAAGGGAACTGAAAGGAGTAGCGCCCTCCCCTACACCTTGGTGTAGTAAGCTATCGAAAAGGGAGCCTTCGGGTCACCCTCGACTATGGTCGCCAACTTTACTTACTTACAGTCACGGCTGACCACAGAGTAAAATTACAAGAAAGTAAAAAGAAGAATAAATACCTAGACCTTACTTGGGAACTGAAAAAAAAATGTGGAACATGAAGGTGACGTTTATACCCATTGTTATTGATGCTCTTGGTACGGACACCAAAGGATTAATAAAGGGACCGAAGGATTTAGAAATAAAAGGACCAATGATGACATCCAAACTACTGCATTATTGAGATCGGCCAGAATGCTAAGATGACTCCTGGAGACTTTAGGATACTTGGTGTCACCCAAACTACACTGAAAGACCATCAGCTAACGCTGATCTAAAAAAAACTCTCTAGGAATAATAATAATAATAATAATAATAATAATAATAATAATCCTTAATGATTCATTTTAGCTACTGGTAACTATTTGTAACACAAATAATATATCAATTATATGGCATCAATATTCCTATTGAATACAACTGATTTTTAAATAGATATAGTTGACCCTATACAGATGAGATTTAAAAGGTACGTCCACTCTCCATCAAAGTGGACCCGGTAGTACTGTCAATAAAGGAACACTCCACACTCCCCAGAGTGTCCGACCCACGATATCCCATTTTGAAATGATTTTTAAAATCCTTCTCTAGAAATAAAATGAACATACTCTAAACCCAGAGTGATTTGTCGAATTAAGTTTCAAAGACAAATCTTACCTCTTAATCCTTGTCCTTAAGTCGGTATTTTTAACATTAGAAAAGTGATATTTCTATAGAGGTCAGTACTACTTCGAAAGTTTAACCATATTGGAATTTCAACTCCAAATATCTGGATTGTTTAAGAATGTCGCTAAATGATCAGTGGGTACTAGTTGTAATTGCATTCCATGGTATTTATGTTTCTATTATGAAAATAGTGAATGATTCAAATTAGCATTCTATTATGTAAGGAAATGCATCGATGAGTCAGTGCGAATAAACACCCCATAGAATTATTCTTCAAATCCAAATTAGTCTAGAAGCTAAAGCATTTTAAATGTATTGTCTGGAGCCGAATATGGTCCGAGAACCGCAGTTTGCCGACGCATTTCCATCCCTTATTGAATCAAAGAAAATCATATGTATAATCACGAGTCCCTCCTTTACGACCAGGACCCGATAGAGGATTAATTTGTAAGCGGAGCTTTACGTGTTTGAATTCAGAGATTTCATTCTTCCAAAAGGGTTGCCATACCAAAGTCAAAGAATACTGTCTGTTCTACTAACTACCCATAACAGACAGGTGAATAGTTCGATTCATACCTTCTTTAAGTGAAATTTAAACTGCTTCGTTCATGATTTGTCCTCAGTAAACATTACACCACAAAAGTCATCGAAGAATATCACATAGTATTGGAATCTTTGTTCAACTTGTCAAAGGAAACGTTTGATAAACCAATATATGCCACCTCTTGTTACGGAAAAAGGTTTAAAAAATTAAATAAAACATCGATCGATAAATTTATAAACGTCATTTTTTAATTAAGCGAAAAGTTTGCTGAAAGACAGAAGTTACAAAATCTTTTCTTGTAAGCAAAGATAGTATTAGTTAAAGAGAAAATGTGTTCATTAAAATGTTTAAGATTCGTGAAAGATGTATAGGAGTTACCGTTAGTTTTAGCTAAAGGGTTAATTTGATGTGTATAAAAGATCTGGTTTGAGAGTGTCTCTTTATTGAAAGAAAGAAATGCATTTATGAGTAAAACTAAATGTTGTTACCACAGATATTGTAATCAGCCGTGGTCAGAAGAAATAGCTGTACGACAATTTTAACATAATAAAATTTAAACAAACATTCATTTTCAAGATTGTTACGCGATGATGAAACAAAATGCATTCATGAAAGAAATGGATAACCCAAAAATAATAACCCGAAAGTTTGATTTTATATGAAATACATTTCATACGTAATGGTTGTTGAGTAAGAATAGACAATTCCATAATTACAGAAAATATTTATTTCTTCGCTTGCTAATAAAATTTAGGTTGGCTTGATATTTGAGACAAAAAGTTGATAATTTATCTATGATTCTAATTTGGTAAAAAAATTTATTTTAAACATAAATGTATAAAAAAAATCTGTTATTCTTTTATATTTTTATGCTTCAAAATTTCCGCGGTAAGTTAAATATTGTTCTTTACGAAGTATCTCAAGAATTTTGAAAACTTCTGGGAAAACGCTGGTTGATCTAAAAATGCAAAATCTATACACAAAAATCGAAGCTTTTGGAGATTATTTTTGTGCAAAAATTAACATTTTCTTTTCATATGAAAATCAGTTGATTACCCATAATATCCTCACACTCCAAATACATTCTGTGTCAACCTCTTGTACTCTATACCACTGGAGGTTAAGGTATTACTATTTTTATGTAGATTTGTTCCACCCGAACATATTTCGCCATCTTACCTTTGTTTACATCCATCTTGTATTCTTCAAATCTCACTGTTAGGTGTCGACACTTTTCTCCTTTATATATCTTTCAACGTTTACATAGAATACTATTTATGCAGACTGTCTTTTGCTGTTCTTATTTTCAGACTATTTTCACTTAACAGAAGATATCTAGCTTCGAATTTGTTGTTAAAAATTACTTATATAACATTGTCAAACCACCTTGAATTTTGTTCGACGACTCCATCACGTACTTAATATTACAAGTTGAAGTATTTAGTGATTATGTTGTTTCATCTATTTTATTTTGTCAGCGAGGCCAAGAATATTCAAAATGTACACTTTGCAAAAAAAAAAAAAAAAGAAAAACGTCGACGTAAAAGAAAATCCTAGGTACCCCACTAAACTACGTTTGACGATGTGTCTCTCGATCTGAATGTCTGGCAAGTTTAAAGTATCCTTTCATTTCCATTTCTTCCTGATACACTCAGATCCGGGGTGGTAATATCTGCTGAGATCTCGTTTTTGGGTATTCTTTTTTTAGATTAGTCTAAATCTTTTATTTCTTTTGTTAATTAAAAAAAATTAAAGACACTTGCATAGTGTTGTAGGTGACTCACCTATGACCGAAATAATGGACTTACAAAAAGGGTATATCAATCAAGAACTAAGCTGGTAGAGCGGGGAGCAGTAGAAAGCACCATGCCTGTCTTCCTGTACTTTGAACCAAAGATAACCCTCCTCAAAGACTTGGATACATTTGTGTGGCATTCATATCTCCGTGTTGATTTATTTATTTATTCACCCTTTATAACCGGTCATAACACAAAGATATATTAGTGTATGTTTGTATGTCCATATATGTGTATACATGTGTATGTGTATGCATCCGTGTGTATGTGTGTGCTAATGTGTTTATATACTTTTTAATGTTTCTCATTTTCTCTTTTAAGTATGAAATTCTTCTTTTTTGATGAGTCTAAATCTTTTATATCTTGTTAATCCAAAGAAATATATTTATAATAGAAACGTGCATCGATATATGTGTGGGTTTGTGTGTCTATGCGTATGCATATGTTTATGTTTTGTATGTGTATGTGTGTATACCGGTTTATATACGTGTGCGTTTATATAGTTTTCAAGGTTTCTCATAATCTCATATTTTTCACTGGAATACCTAGTGGGCACTTTTTATAATACTTTAAGTGGGTAGGATCCTCATAAAAAATGGTGTCTTGAGTATGGCAGTAAAATATACCAGATAGCCAGTCTCTTTTCGCGAGATCTGGGGAAAATTGATTACCCTTTTAATGCCATGATCCCCTAGTCCATTCTTATCCGAACGGGTAATATCTGCAAGAGTCTCATTTTTTGGTCATATTGTTAAATTTTAGATGGTTTATATTAGATTGGAATACTTGAAAGTATATATTTGTGTAAACAAATAATTATTTTCATAAAACCGGAAAAGGGATGATCACTCATATATATAATAATTGAAAAAAATTCCAGAGTAGTTTGTGCGTCTCATTCTCCAGGATAGATACTGGGTTGTGCACATACCATTAGATTTTTTTTTTAATTATTCAGCGTTTTTCACATCCGCGTTCACATCACCGGAGTTTGAGTTACAGCTAGTCTCCTCAGGTCTCCAGGACACTTATCAGTATTCTGGCCTTTCTCAGTAATGCTATAGTTTGGATGGTCTCCACTTGTCCGCCAACTTCCAAGTCCTCCAGTCCCCTTTAATAATCCTTAGTTACTTTACCAAAAGCGCCAATCACAATTGGTATAATTGTCACTTTCACGCTCCATAGTTTTTTTTCAATTCCTAGCAAGGTCGATGTACTTATCCTTCTTTTCACATGCTTTCAGTTTTATTCTGTGGTCAGCCGGGACAGCAAAGTCGACACTTTCCCATATTCTCTTTTTTGTTGTTATTGTTGTCGATTATTATTAGGTCTGGTCTTCTGGCCGAGATTAGACGATCGTCTGTATGTCAAAGTCCAAAAGGTGTTTATGTGTGTCATTCACTAGGACAGATGCTGGGTTGTGCATATACTATTTATTCGTATGGTCAAATTTAGATTTCTTGCACATCTCCCAGTGGACCACCTTGCCCACCTAGTCGTGTCTAGCCTATCGAGTTTTTCACACTAACGATAGCTGATGGTCTTACTCTGGAGTGTGAGTGACAACAAGTCTCCTCAGGTTTCCAAGACTCTTCTCACTATTCTTGCAAATCTTAGTAATGCAGATATATGCACAAATAAAAAGTGCATTTAAAAATGGTTGCAACGGAATAATGTTGCGACCCATTAATATGATAATGATTTATTACTAAGACGAGAAACTCCATATCAGCTGCTTTGACTTTATGTTCGATGTGGGTTCTGTATGGGTGCAGTTGATCCTTTTCAATATTCTTTGTAAGGATGTGCGGGAAAGACTAAACTCCTGGAACATCTTCTAAGGGACTTTTACGGACTCCTTCCGAGATAATCTCTCACCGCATTCACATTGTCAGGGCATCTTGCAGTTAACTTCCTGCTAGACCTGATTTTCTGCCATCTACTTGACGTTGGTTACAAACCCTTTGGCTTTAAATTTGTGTCCTGAACGATATATTTGGCTTTTCTGGGGATACTTATTAAAATTAAACCTACAACACAAATTTGCTTGCGCAGTTATGTATGATTTTTCTCCAAATAAGTTATGACTCAAATAAATCCTCCTCTCTTGTTAAAGACATTTCGATCAAGGTTTAATAGACTATTTTCGAATTTGAAGCAAGAAAGAACATAATATTATTAGTAGAGTTATTTGAAGTCGCATGGATTCCATGTATATTGAGATACACTATATAATGGATTATGATTTAAATCAAACCTTTATAAGTGATGAAACATTCATCGAAAGGATAAAAGGTTATGATTGTAAACAACAGGGAAGACATTTAACAAAAACTATGAATGGTTATGATTATAATCAACATTTATAAATGAAGAAATTTTTGACATTAATAACACATAAGGTTATTGTTACGCCTTTAAATAAATAACCAAACCAATCACAATTTTACCAAAGATATACGGCTTTTTAAAAACACATTTTTAGATATGCAAGTTTTCTAAATACGGTTGAATTTTAATTATTATCTTTTTACATAGCTTTCTTTTCGACATGTAATGTTAATGTCCTAGTTGTATATGCCTTCCAAAAATATGTTTTCGCATTCCTCTTTGAATATAATTTGGTAAATATTAGGAAATACTGTCTACTTAAATATCTACAAAAAATATAACCCGAGGTCTGCGCATATTGCATTTGTAAATGGCAGAATTGTTTTCTTCTCTTGTGATTTCTTTCCATTCCCACAGAATAATCATAGCACAGACAAAATTCTTTTGTCTCAGACGTCTCTCTGAAATTCGATACCTTTTCCTGTTCAAAATTGAAGTAGTTCAGTTCAAAATGGGAACAGTTAAGTTCAAAATGGAAAAACTATTATAAGTATAAATATGAAAAATATTTTATAAATTATTTTAGCAAGAAAATTGTTAACATTTTATAATAAAAAAAAAATTCTTGAAGTCATTTATTAGAACACAACATCTTCTATGCCTCTATAACTTTTGCAAACCATCTAATTTAGTTAAACTATCTTTTATGTAAATGTTTCTATGTTTGCAAAAACGTTAAATATCT
This sequence comes from Sepioteuthis lessoniana, assembly GCA_963585895.1. Lineage (NCBI taxonomy): Eukaryota > Metazoa > Mollusca > Cephalopoda > Myopsida > Loliginidae > Sepioteuthis > Sepioteuthis lessoniana. Next base: position 37,773,520 of record OY757928.1, on the reverse strand, counting down.
CACTGTTGCTATATTTTTTTCCAAAAGTCATCTATCATATTTCTGTCTCTATATTGATAAATCTGTCTAAACTTTTTGCTGCCCTTACATTTTTCTGACTTATTTCAAAATGTTTAGCTTCGTTTCAATGGTGCCTATTCTACTTCGATTAGCATTATCTTATTTTTTCGCATTCTTAATCTTTTTCTCGCATTCAAATCTATTTTTTGAGCTAGGGGGCGAAGTAGATATCGACAGTAAATTGAATACAACGCAAATATTCAGCCCTGCAGGTTTTATTATTTACGTAGTGTATCTTACAAAATGCTTTATACTGTAGCTCTTCTGTGAGAAAAAAAAAAAAATCGACACATTAAGGTAATCCCTTATTTCAACCGTTTTTATCATTGTGAGTCTTCGAATATCGTCTGACTCAAAAGTTTCTGATCAAATACTATGCATATTTTAATGAAAATATTTCTAATATTAGTAAATAAAATTTCACTTAGACTATTACTATAGAATAGATTTTTAAAAAACAATTGCAATAATAATGATAATGTAATTTAAAACTTGAATTCAATTCAGGAAATTGTTGTATACAGTCCTATAAGCCGCTAATCTGTCGTCTTGATCTCCTCTAAAAACTGTGTGTTATATTTCCGATTCCTACAACAAAATACCTATTGTGGCGAATGATCGCATTGGAGTAATTGATAGATATTGTGGCCAAGTTAAAATCCCCAGCCCTGAGAAAATATGAGGAGGTCTTTGCTGTCATCCGCAATCATTTCATGAGTTAGCTTTAAAAAGTAAGAAAATACGTTTTAGATGCCAAGACAAAAACGTATATTTTGGGGTTTAATCGAAATTTCACCTCGTCAATTCATTGATGAGCAAGAACTTTTGAAAAAGCCAATCTTTTCTATATCGACTAGAAAAAAAAACATGACAGTTTTCCTGATCTAAAACAAATTTGTTTTTAAGGGACAAAGGTGTTCATGGTACGAGTCAGAATTAGTTTTGTAGGTCTGGAAAATTGTAATATCTTTTAAAGACAAGGTATTCTGCTGGCAGTAAGATCTTATTTAAACAGAAAGATCTTATTCTAGCGGTAATGTCTTCTTTTGATTGCAAGGTATTCTTCCTGCTGTAAGGTTTTCTTCTTGAGGAAAAGTCTTCTTCAGAAGGCAAGATCTTTTTGAGCGGCAACGTCCTGTAGTCACAAGATCCTCGTGCGGCGAGATATTCTTCCAGTTGTAAAGTATTCTGAGGCGGGGTAACATCTTCTTTTAGCAGTAAGGTCTTTTTTAATGGCAAGGTCTTCTAATGACAAGATCTTCTGAGGGCTAAATCTTCTTCCAGCGGCAAAGACTTCCTATATAGGCAATTATTCCTGGCAGCTGTCGTATCGATACTGCTGTATGGATGCACTACATGGACGCTAACAAAACGGCTGGAGAAGAAGCTAGACGGCAATTACACAGGAATGCTGCGGGCAATATTGAACAAGTCCTAGCGGCACACAAGACCCCACAAGACACCAACTATACGGCCACCTGCCTCCCATCACGAAAACTATCCAAGCTAGACAAACCAGACATCTAGGACACTGCTGGAGAAGCAGGGACGAGCTCGTAAGCGATGTACTCCTATGGATCCCCACATAAGGCCGGGTAAAAGCAGATCGAACGTACATTCAGCAGTTATTTGAGGATACGGGATGTAGCATTAAAGACCAGTCAGAGGCGATGAACGATAGGGAAAAGTAGCGAGAGAGGGTCAGGGATATCCGTGCTAGTGACATGACATGATGATGATAATTCTTCTGGAAGCAAGGTTTTTTTCAGTAGCAAGGAAATCTTCTAGTGGTAAAGTATTCTTCAAGGTCATATTTTAGTGACAAGTTTCAGAGCCACGAATTTCTCCTTAGGTCTATCTTCTCTACTCTCTAAACAGATTCGGCCGTCATATTTTATGTAATCAAATTTATATTGGAAAGCGCTCCTGGTTGGTTATCCAACCGGAGGATCCTCTTCATCTTAAATAAAATTTCGCCCCTGTTTAAAAAAAATAAAACCATATAAAAGCATTTCCCAACACTAAAACATACTTCTTCTTACACATCCCTCATCCTTTTCTAAATTTTATACAGCTTATACATCTAAGACAACAAAAAAAGGTATGAAAATACCTCTGTTCAGGCCAAGAGCACTTTATTTGTTTTGTTGCCATTTTGAAAAGCTTCAAAACAAATATTTTTGTGATGTTAGAATAATTTTTGCTAAAAAAATCAATTCTGAATATTGCAGGGTTTATATTTATAGGAAAAATTCAGAAAAAAATTATTTTTCTTTCTTTTTTTTCCTTCCCAATGTATTTCTGTATCTGAATATTATATTCTGTCTGTTTGTCTGTGAGTTTCTGATTGCTTCTTAGTTTTCATATTTTTGCAATAATTTATTCCAGTCAATATTTCTTTTATTCCATATTAAACTGATTATGAACGGAATTATATATTATTTACCGAATCTTCCTAACTTTATTATACACAATGTAATTATGATTTTTAAAAAGAACTCGGTTGATTATTCATTAGTGAAACCTCAGTAACAAAATGTTAAAAAATTTTGCGTTTATGTCTTCATAATAAAAGAGACATAAAAACGCACTCACCTCTCTGTCAAAACTTAAATACAAATACATTTGAAATGTAAAATATCATCAACATTTTTCGGGTAGTTTTAAGAATCTTTATTCTAAAGAAATAATATCCTAAATATTCATGGGAGTCCCCGAGGCATAAAGGCAAAACTGCTATACGGCAGTTTCAAAGTAAGCGATTTCCAACTTAGGCTATTACATTTCCTCTAAGACGAATACTCTTGAGAAAGACATGTTTCCTCATATCTCCCTAGCTATGGGTCAAATAGTATCACTGGTAGTCTTCTACAAGGATAACTTTAGAATTAAATAATCCAGAGTTTTGTATTGTTATATAATTAAGAAATGATTTTTTTAAAATCATTTTTCATTAATTGTATTTTATCATTCAGTTTGGTTGGGCTTTGAACTATTCGGGTTAAGAGTTCAGGTGCATAACCATTGGGTTGGTTTACGCTCGCGTGCAAAGGATATGACAATCACCATTGTCATAATAAACCCTATACAGGAAATGGGGCTGAAATGGGGATGAGGTCATGCTCAGAAGCGATGGGCTGAGAATTTGAGGATTTTGAAAAACAACCATTTGAAAGTTGATATTGGACCATGCAGACAGATAGTTGAGTTCTCTGGCATTTGGGCATAGAGAATTGAGTTCTCTATCGTTGCGGTAGCGGTTAAGTTTTTCAGATCTCTACAGACAGTGGTCTTGGACATCGCAAGATACGCTTCGGGTGTCGGTGGGGTCAGATAATATGGTTAGAATTTTAAGAAATGTGTCTCTCTCTTGTGTCGAAGAACCGAAGTCAGAAGTTAATAAACTGTTCGTATCTAAGCAACAGAGTCCGCCTGCATTTGTATTTGCCTGTTTTCGCCTGTATTTGTATCGCCTGTGTATGAATCTGTATCACGGTTGTGATTAACATCACCGAATTATACAACTGTATGCTATTAAACAAAGAGACCAAACAGAACAAAACCAAAACCTGAGTATTCGTCAAGTATACAGGAATCGATCATACGTTGTGCCTTCAATAAGTTTCCAGACTTATTTTGTACAGGCCTTTAAAATTCTCGTAGACTCTTGAAAATTCTGTAGGTTATTGTTATACATCGTATGAGATAACTAACCAATTTTTATAATTTCAGGTTCAAATGAACAGCTATAGCATCAATTGGAGTACACCCTACAAAAGTCTGATTGTCATAGCTGGTTAATTTCAAAAATGCAATCTGGATGTGAGGACACTTTTGAAGTACGATATGCAATAAAATTCTGTTTTAAACTTGGAAAAAATGCCACAGACACGTATGGAATGCTTCAGACTGCTTTTCGACCATCTTGCATATAATCGATCATCAATTTTTGAGTGGCCTAAGAGATTCAAAGAAGGCAGGCAGTCTGTGAGGGATGATTAGAAGTGTGGGAGGAATAAGGAAGTAAATACACCAGAGTTGATTGGAAAAGGCTTAGGGTTAGGGTTACTATGTTGAGGTTTTAAGGGAGTTCAGGAAGAGATTCCTTGAGAAGAGGCCAACACTCTTCAAATCGATTCATTGGCATTTCCACCAGGACAATGCACCAGTCCACAACTCCATCCTTGTCACAGACTATTTGACCAAGATGGGCATCAAGACAATTCCTCAGCCTCTCTATAGTTCAGACCTTGCTCCCTATGAATTTTGGTTATTCCCTAAGCTCAGAGGCTGAGGTTATGAGACAATTGAGGAGATTAAAGAGGCTGTGATGAAGGTCATTGACCCACTCACACAAGATGACTTCCATAGGGCCTTCCAGATGTTTATGCAACGGTACAACAAGTGAATTGCAGCCAGAGGAGATTACTTCGAAGGGGACTAAAGTTTCATGTATGTACTATCAATAAAAGGGCCCATACGAAAAAAAGGCTGGAAACTTATTTAATGATCCTCGTATATGAAAATCACATAATGAACGGAGGGACTCCTGCCTTTCTCACTGAAAATAACCCCGCGTAGTAAGCTACATGACTCATTCTTTGTCATCCCCATTCGTTAGAGATTGCATAGTATTACTGCTGTTCCTCAAGAATGATTTTAGTATTGAATAACCCACGAAGTTTGTGAACCCATTAAAAAAGAAACCAATCCAAACCAAACTACCAATCATTATCGTTTGTTTTCCAATCAATAAAATTTTGATGATGAGAGATATTTTGATTTTGACGAAGAGTCATATTTTGAGTTAATCTTCCTTGAATGTAAGAATCTCGGAATTAAAAACAAACTCGTTCCAGAAGAACAGTTTTTGTAACGCATTGAGCTAAATTGGCAGTTTCATTGACATTTCAAACGAATATTGCAAATTTATCAAATAAGTTAAAGTATAAAATGGACACATATTTTCGAACCGGAATTTCATCATGAATCTGTTCATGACCTCTAAATAGCCCTACGTTGGAAATGGTTTAATTTTAGACATTTGATATTCGTGTAAAAAAGAAGAAAACCAACAGCCTAAGGTCATCTAAAAAGAGACTTTGAATGAATGGATATAGTAAATGACATTATCAAATGACATTATCAAATCAAGTTTTTGACCTATAGTTAATATTCTGACAATGGAATTATAGATGTCACATTCTCGGTATTTATACTGGAAATCAAATAAATTTATGAGCAAATGTGATTTAAACAAATCTTTATCAATCAATTGAAATAAGACAAGCAAATGTAACAATTTTTTTTTCATTTGAATATTTAAAACGATTTCCAAAAAAGCAACTAACACTGACCCTATCTTAGAGACTTAACTTTCATACAATTATGTACCTTTACTCTTGGAATTTTCGGTATTTCTCAGCCTTCGCGCTCCCCCAACTTGTCATACTGACCTCGTCCCCGTTTGATTTTTAGGAATAAAAATGCAATTTAAAATGCGATTTGTTTGATGCACCTACATTGTAAATCATCCATTTACTTCATAAAGACTGTTTCTCTCTTGAAACAAGTTATACTGTAGACTAGCAGTATTCGTTATTTGAGGGGTAGCGTTGATAATTATAAAAGATTTAGACGGAGGTAATCGGTAATGTCAATTTGGTTAGATTGACGAGTGATGATCCCAGGTTCCGTTTGAGAATTTGGCTCTGATCGGATAATGTCTCAAGGGTTCTAAAAGTTAGAAGATTGATTTTAGCAAAGAGTCACTTTCCTGAGAAACCACGGAGAGCAGTGATGTAATTTCCATCTCTGATCCGGTGGATAATTCCCTACATTCGCGCTGAATTGGTAATCTATTTGAACAAGACTTCATGAAGTAAATAAAGAAGGTGTGTGCAAAAAGAGATTACCATGTTATTCATCTTAGTAAATAACATGGAGTAGTGCCATGTCACGAAAAAATGGGAGAGCAAGAAAACAAAACAACAGTGTCAGGATAAGATAGTAAAAAGTTTATTCAAAATACGTATTTGTATTAAGATATGCTTTTTTAGCCCACATTTGGCAATGAGCTATGAGTAAAAAATTATTACGGTTTTAACTCAAAGACTACAAAGACTCTGATCAACATTTGGCTTTTAAAATTTATGAGTTTTTGACCATAAAACAAATAAAGTCTGCACTGGAGATTGACTTGTAAAGAAGTGCATTGTCGACCATAATCGAGAGTGACCCAACAGCTCTTTTTCAATAGCTACTACACCGAAGTGTAGGAGAGATCACTTCTCTACTCACTGGATTGCTCCACTTTGTCTTTGATCCTTACCTTTTATTGCTGGGTCTTAACCAAGTTTGCACTATGCAACATTTGTCAAGTCTTTGTTATGACTCAACCTGGGATTGAACCCCAGTTTCCCGGACAATTGGCGAACACTCTACTCATTAACCCAATGGTCCGGTCAAGGATTTCATACAGTACACAATTACTTTATTTTCATTGAATCATGATTTTTCATAAGTTTCACGAATGAAGATATAATATCTAACAAATTATTGACGAAGGTATATACATTTATATGTGATAGTAACATTTTATTTCAACTTTTTTGAACGTGACAGAGTAATTAATAACTATCAGAAGCATTTTTATCTATCTATCTATCTATCTATCTGTAAACGAATATATATATATATATATATATATATATATATATATATATATATATATATATATATTAGCTTGTATATATGTTCAGTAACATGGATTCTTATCTGCAACCACTGGTTTCATGCACATCATTTTAAGCTAATCCCCAGGCAGAAAAAAATCATCAGTTTTATTCCCAAGGAATGTTTTTCATTTTCTTTTTCTCCTATACTAGTGTTGTGTGATAACGTGCATGAAACCAGTTGTCACCGATAAGCATCCATGTTATTAGATATATATATATATTAATATTTGTTTATTATTATTATTATTATTATTATTATTATTATTATTATTATTATTATTATTATTATTATTATACCTCTATCTCAGATATTGAGCATTCTCTAAATATCCCATTTAGTCTAACACTAACCCACCAAATGAGATATTGATAAAAATAACCTTTAGTAATATATGTATATATATATATATATATATATATATATATATATATATATTCAAGAGTAGGGTAGTCACCGATGACTGCTATAACTTTGATGGCTAATCCACTTCGTAGCAGCTGGTTTTAAATTCTAAGTTTTCATTCTAGGATAATTACTTAGTTTTGCCAGAGCGCCAACTCTGTTCCATTACATTTCCAAGTCAATTCATAGTGAAAAGTTACCTCTTTACATTGACATTTTAATATATTGATTGAATTCGATTTTTCCAATTGCGCTTCCAAAATTTGAGATCAGCGTACTTAACTATTACAATTCAAAAAGATATGCATTCATGCTTTTCTAAAGGGTTCTAACAGGAAGGGAAACGTAAATAGCCAGTCCGGGTTTTAAACTTACTATGTCTATTTTTACGACGATAACCATAACGCTACCTTAGCTTCGAATTTTGTTCATACAATAAGTAATTTCTAAATCCAACTTTTTCTTTTGATGGTTAATCGTCGGATGGAGAGGAAAAAACGAAATTAAAACGTGCTCATAGTTAAGACATCCGTTTCTTTATTCTCTGCGTTCGGTCTTTTACACCGAGAAAGCAAGATGAAATAGATAACGAACAAGACCTAAGAGCTAACTTCATTCTTTTTAGGAAACGTCCATCTTGAATCTTTGATTCATTCCAAATTCATAGTTGATATCATCACCATTATCATGTAGTGATACTAACTCAAATTTCCAGGACACGCTCTCGCACCATTTGTCTCTATCAACAATCGTTTCCGGCAGGTCTTTTAGACAACATTCTGTGCCCGTAGAGAGCTGTTGTAGATAAGTTCTTGCTGATCGTCGAACACTTACACGTCCATGTGCTGGACGTTGCTTATGTTTTTACGCTAATTTCTCCAGTAGATTCATGCATGTCTTGTTCGTCTTATTTGGATAGTTTTAAATATGGTAAGTAGTGGACCGTACAGCAGCCGTTTCGTGTGATGTTGCTCCCAGGATTTGTTCAATATTGCTCGTAGCATTCATGTGCAGTTCTTGTCTACCTTTTTTCTCTATAAGCTTAGTCTACGTTCAAGTGGTGCATCTATATGTAGAAATGACACGACCTCTACTTGGAAAGTAATTGCGTTTTATTCTAACGAATTAGTCTGACTTCTTTATCCTATTTACCAACCCCTCCGCTCGGGCAGGATATGACACAAGGTCAATTTTTAAGCGGAGTTTAACAGGTTTGAATTCAGAATTTTCCTTCTCCTAGACTAGTTACCTAACCAAGGCTGAAGAACCTAGTCTGTCCTACTATTTACCCATAGCTGGAGGGATAATAATTGGATTCATACCTTTCCCAAGGGTATTAGTGCTATGTGAAATGCAATCAGTATCGTCCAGGATTTGAACTCGTATCGTCGTATTCATTTCTAACGGCGATAACGACTACACCACGGGCACCTCCTGACTTCTTTATGGTCGATAGCCTATCGAGAGCAGCCCATGCTTTCGTAAGTCGCATTTTGATGTCATTTTCACAAGATCACCCTCTGCTTCCGAGATACATGAACTAGTCCTCTAGTTTCAGAGAACCGCCATTAGAGGAGAGTTGTCTCTGTTTTCATTAAAACTTGTGTACACATGGAGGCTAATGCCACTTGGTGCCTGATCCATAGTCTGGGGCAGGGATTCGGCTTAGGTAGGTGTATTTGATTGAAGTGCTATATCATCTGCGCAGTCTTCGTCCGTAAGAGTTTATGCGTGGTATCGTTTGCTTCTTGCTTATTTTACGGTAAAATGCAGGTTATCGTATTTTACTTTATCCAGGGCCGGAAAAATTATTAAGTAAGAGATGTGAATTAGTAGCTAGGTGTAGACATAGGGTAAATGTAAACTATAGATAATTAACATAAATAATTTTAAAAAAAAACATAGGCTTGAATTGAGAATTAATGTAAATGAATAAAAATAAAATAAAATGTTAGATAGAAAATGTGAAAAAAACATATTATATATACGTACTAATCATTAAAATTGTAAATTGATTAATAGGCTCTAAATAAATTTGATTTTTAAAAAAAGGTAAATTTAATTAAATCCTGAAATTGATTTAATATAATTTTTACTGTATCGTTACATCAAGTTATTGAATAAAGTTGTTTTTCTAATTTAGTATTAAATCTGTAGTTTTTAATTGAAAAATAATTAGAATAAAAAAAATTAGATTAATTTACTATAATTCTAACCGACGATTACATAAAAAACGGAAGTAAGCTAGATGGGGAGATAACTCTTCATCCCTCGTCTATCTCCTCCCACATTCTTTCCTGTGTCTATTCTGATTTATTTTATTCATAAGATCTGAAGCAGTCCTGCTAATTTTTTTTTTTCATGTTTTTTGATTTTTCAAAAACACAAAACAGGATGTTGTTTTTTCTTAATGATATATATATATATATATATATATATATATGTAATTTTTGTATATTAGAAATGATATAAGCCATGTAACCGTGTGCAAACAATTTTTTTATCAATATAAAATAGGACTAATCACCTGTAGCAATATACTTGGATCACTCTATAAATTAGATGAGTTTTACCTAAGTAATCGTCTGTTGGAAACGTTGTTTAGAGTTGCATCTTTTTCAAGGATATCAACAATGAATGATCCTTTCATGGTCTAGGGTTCTGTCAGCATGATCTTCTCTATGACCGCTGCAACGGGGACTTTTTCTTTATAAGAGAGTCAATGTGTTTCCCATCCATGAACTTCCTTTTCGACTAAGGTACTATTTACCAACCCCTCCGCACGGGCAGGATATGACACAAGGTCAATTTTTAAGCGGAGTTTAACAGGTTTGAATTCAGAGTTTTCCTTCTCCTAGACTAGTTGCCTCACCAAGGCTGAAGAACCTAGTCCGTCCTACTATTTACCCATAGCTGGAGGGAGAATAAGGGGGTTCATACCTTTCCCAAGGGTATTTGCCCGAAAGTGAACGTAATAGCGTGACTGGAGTACGAACTCGCGTACTACGATTCCGCAGTGCATCGCTTTAACCATTACACCACGAGGACACCCCCAAGGTTCGTTGTGGTAAATCCATTTATTAACAGTTTTGACAAAAGATATTTCTCCGTACACATAATACATCTTTCTGTAAATTTCACTTATCTGACACCAAGGATTTGATGAGAGACCTATGTTCAAGCCCCGAGCACTTTAAATTTCAGCTTGTTTGAAAAGCTTTAAACGAAATATTTCTGTGAATTTAAAATAATTGTTGCTGTAACGCAATTACAAATAATGCAGGATTTATGGAAAGAATTCTCAAAAATGTTATTCTCTTAAATGAAATTCTCGTGTATTTGCCAATAAATTAGTAGTTTTTGATAGAAAACTTGATGTACTGTAACTGTGTGCAAATATTGTAGTGACGAGAAGATTTCTTTGATAGACCGCGTATGTTAGGAGGGTATCAACACAAGATGTGCTCTCATGTTTAAAGTGAACAAAAAACGGGGGAAATCCTTCGTGAATTGTGTGGGTGGAATGCCGGAAGGAGTAAGACCACAAGTATTACGTGGGCTTTTAAAAAAATTACATAAAGACTGAAGATTTTTCGACCTGGTGAAAACGAACGAGCAGGCAGAAAAGTCACCAGACATCAGGCTTCTCTGAGCACTCGCCTCGTGCTTGATAGCTCAGGGTTGAGAGACTGAGAGAAGTCTGAGCTAAAGGAAACTCTCGAAAATGAAGAAGCTAAGATGATTTTATGCCTCGGGATTATGCTAGACACAAGAAGAGAAGAAGTGTGAAAAAAGAGACTCGTGAGAGTAAGGAAAAGAAAAAAAAACGGGTCAAAAGCGGGTATGATCTCAACGAGTCGAAAGCGGGTATGATCTCAACGAGTCGAAAGCGGGTATGATCTCAAAAGAAAGAAGGAAGGGTGACTTGCGAAGACCCGGAAGTTGAAAAACTTTTAAAAGCTAAGATGATTAAAACCATCGAGATAATG
>OY757928.1:37657331-37757331 GCA_963585895.1 Sepioteuthis lessoniana | reverse complement strand
GAATCTATTAATATTTTGCGGTTGGAAAAGTCAATAATAAATACATAGAGGTATATATATATATATATATATATATATATATATATATATATATATATAAATACAATATATATATAAATACAAAGAGGTATATATATATATATATATATATATATATATATATATATATATATATAGATTGATTGGTCGATACATTGAGAGATAGGTAGATCGATAGATAGATAGAAAGTACATGTGTATGAATATAATTCATATGATTAATATACGTGTTTTTCTGCGTATTCGTATAAGAAGCTAATTGGATATCGTGATTGATAGATAGATAGATAGATAGATCAACATTCACTAGTCTCGAAGCACAATGACAGGAACTCATGGCGTGAGGTGAAATATTCAGAAAGGAAAAACTTATATGTGGTAAATTGAAAGATAAATGTAACTTTGTTAACCCTGATTTTTTTCTTTAAAAAGTTTTTTTTTTTTATTAATGGCTGTTGGCTGGGATTGGAAATTATGACTACAACCTGGCATGATTTACTCCGTTACACAATTTCCTTTTATGCTTCATAAATTCTAAATGTTTTTCTCAACTTCTAAGTATCCCTAAACTAGCTAGAATTACACTTCATAGTCAGAATTCAATAAGGCCAGTTCAGTTCATAGATACTACACTGATCGTAAACAAAGCAAGGGAACTAAAGTTAGATAATAAGCAGAACACGTGAATAGTGTACAGATCCTCTGTCGAATTACAGCTCCATTCATGAAATAATCCACTCATTTATGTTTTTTTTTATGCTGGCACACACAAACGCATACACATACACACAGACGCTCACATACACAAATATATATATATATATATATATATATATATATATATATATATATATATATATATATATATGAGTGTGTGTGTGTGTGTGTGTCCATAGGTGTTTTTCACAACTTTTCATTATTTCTAAATGTAACTGTAAGCTCACAAATACGGGAACTGATATGGAGAATTTTATTAGAGCAGGGTTTTTTTTTTCAAATGGAACTGAATTATTATTTTGGGGATTATTCTTTCCCACTCTCCGGAAAATCTTCGAATTTTGTCACTTTGACTGTAACCAACGTCTTAAACCCCGCAAGAAACGACAACAATATAAAAATTTAATATGTTTATAACATTTACTCTAGATATCACTGAGACAGTGGTGTTTTTTTTTTATCCTCGTTTATTTTTTTCGCTCTCTTTCTCATGTTTTTGGTTTTTGCTTCTATAAATCTATCTTCATTTGTTTGAAGCAATCTATTTTCTTGTGTAAACATCTTACTCATTCTTTTCGCCTCTATCTATCCCTCTGTCTATCCTCCTTAGTCTATCTTTTTTTTTAATTCCATTATCATTGTGTTTAGTTAAAGTAAAATGTAACGTCATAAAAAGATTTTCTTTTTCTCTTGAACAATAAAGTTAATCAGCTCTTACATTGAGGATATGTCAATACCGAAACCTTTTGCTCGAGCAGGGTGCGACACGAGGTCAATTTTTCAAGCAAAGTTTAACAGGGTTGAATACAGATTTTTCCTTCACCTACAGCTCTTACTATACAGAATAGTCTGCCCAACTACATAGTTGGTGGCAGAATAGATGCATAAGTAAAAGTAAAGTTGGCGACCGTACTCGAGGACGACCAGACGGCACCGAGGTGTAAGGGAGAGCGCTACTCTTTCCTTTGCATTGCTCCACTTTACCCTCGATACGTACCTTATATTGCATGGGTACCTTTACCAAATGAATTAGCACTATGTAAAATACAAACATCCTCATCCAGAATTTGATCTAGGTTCGCCGTGTCTATCTTACAAGATGCATCCTAACCCTAAATCAAAACTCTAACACAAAGAATAATGCGAGTCGGAGATGAATTTGCTACTAAATGATAATCAGGGGCTTTCAAAGTGATTTGAATGTAAGCTTTTATGTAAACGAATTTTCACTCGGACTGAGATTATTATGAAATGCTATATAGAATCATTCAATACCTCCAAAAGGAAAGTAATAATATCCTCTGAGATCTGTGTAAGAACAGGAACCCAAAGCTTTCTGGCTGGTAAAAGTGAAGCCACTTTAATTATCCAACTTAAATAATCCGTTCATTTGAAGTTTCAGAAAATGAAATAAAACTATTTCAGACTTTAGAACTTCAACTACTTAAATCTAATATGTTGAGACGTCGAATAGTAAAAGATTTTTATGAGCCATCTGTTAGAGAGTTTATTAAACTGTTTCTTAAATGCTTATCAAAGTTGGCCAAGCAGTCATTTAATCCAGTGGGCGTGATTGAAACACCCTGTTAACTAGAGGCCTTCCCAGAGCACTGTAGTCATTACAGGGTCGTTATCTATCACAGCAGTCACACAAGTTGTGGCAGGCGTATATTCCCATCTGCAAGTGTTGTCCACTTGAGCTCCGATCAATGTATGGTCATCTGTAATTTCAACTGTGGACTTTCCAAATAATTCATTCAACCAATTTGTGTTGGACCTTAGAGTCTGGTCACCGTCGAGGCCTGAGAACAATGACCACTCATGCACTGAACCATTCATTATTAACCGATAGGAATGGTCAGCCGCAACGGCATACTGATTATGCAGATGACCAGCCGTCACCTGACGTGTGCCTCATGGTGATCTGAGACTTCATGCTACCTGCTTATATACTTGCTCCAAACAGACCACCTATTCTTGAGCTGAAATTGACAAGCTTATCTTCAAAAGAATAGTCAGTGATATTGGAGAAGGAGTCCCAATGTAGAGTGGCTAATGTGCTGGACTGTGGAATCATGGTAAGGGTGTTCAAACTCCAGTTAAGCAATTACATTCACCTTCAAACTAATACTTTTGCGAAAGGAATGAACCGTCTAAACACCTTGTTATGTGTTAAATAAAACTACCGCTATTGTTCTACGAGGATAGCTTAGGCTTTTAATTACCCACGCAGATTTATACATCATTATATAAAGAAATCAAACCAAACCAATAATTTCGTTAATCTATTTATTCATTCTTATGAAATATATCCCTGTAGTACAAGACTATCTTCCGTAGGTGATTAAGTATAATTTTAAAAACTACACAATCAGACGAAATCTTATTTTCGAGAATAGGAATAAAAATCTTAAATAATATGTTAATGAAATTAAGAAAATTACTGAAAGAAATTTTTACGAAAAAATAGATTAGATTACATACTAAATATCCTAACTGATACTGAATTCTACCATCATCATCTTCAAGGAAGAAGTCCATTCGACGTAATTGCGTAAGTGCTGGATTATTTCCTCGAAATAATACCACTACTGTTCTACCTGGATATATTTGGCATCAAATAACCCTCAGAGTTGATATGCCACGAAACAAAGAAACCAAATTAAATCAATCATCTTTAAGGCATATTGCCTGAACAATTTCCCTTCCTTCTACTTCACATAATACGCCCATATCACCCATTAATCTTAACAAGTTCTCAAGACGAGATCCAGTGTCCACACAGAACTGATGAATGAAATTTTTGCTGGTTGGATAAAACTGGTGAGTTTATGTGTAGACGTCCATAAGAGTTCGTCACTTAGGAGTTCGTCATTACTTCACCAGTTGTGGCCAGCATGTCTTGCGTATTTTTTTTTTATGGATTGGGAGATTGGAAACAAGTGGCCGTATAGCTTTAATGAATAGGTTGGGAGATGGGAAACAAGCGGCCGTGCAGCTGAATTGAATGGGTTGTGAGATGGGAAACAAGCAGCCGTACAGCTTCCAGGATGCTTTTAAAACAGAAGGAAGAATCCGAGTGTCGCTCTTATCAACCTTTTTTTCTGAGCATTTTATTAAATTCCAAAGAGTGGAACCATACAATACTACTGACGGAGGTACAATTTAGAAGAAATCCTTCTTTATTTTATCAGAAAGATCAGATTTCTGCAAGGTCATGACTATTATAGACTACGCTTTCGGAAAGAATATAACATCGCTCTCATTATATGAGATACTGCCACCGAGGTATGAGAACAGGTTCTTGAAGAAGTACACTAAAATGTCAGCCTAAACTGTAGGCATGGTCGCCAATACGTTGACTACACGCTTGCCAAAAATATAAGACCTTCAAAAAAGAGCTGTCCTGAGTATGACACTAACCTGCATATGATGATAGGGGTCAAGTTCTGGAGATCTGAGGAGTGAAAAAATACCCCTTGATTGCCTTATCTCACAGGTTCACTCTGGTCCTTAAGTGTTTGAGCCTTTTAAGGCCCTATCTATGCATCACAGTCATTTCTTATTATCATTCCTATTTGATAACACTCTTCGGTTTGATTTGGTTTGATTTAACGGCATATCAACCATTGTAGGCTATTTAATGCCAAATCCCGTTCATACATATGTATTAGATATATAAGATTTGTAAACACATTTTGTAGATAACATACTAAAACGATCCTGAGTCATTTGCTTTCATATATTTTGTTGTATTTGACACCTTGATTGGACTCTATCAAGTGCTACCACCCCGGGACAGAATGAACCTAGGATCAAAGGCGAGGAAGTCTCTAAAGTCTCTAAAGCCAGAGCCTCACCCTAAGATGGTTTAATGTTACGTACAGGAAACTCGTTGAACGTGAGAGGGGGAGTTACACCATTGTAGATATTCAATTGGTGTAGTTAACAGCCCCAGCTGACTGGTTTTGATAAAACTGTGTACAAAGAATTAAAAAAAAAACTGTAGAAATTGCTAAACAAAAAATTTAAATAGGAACATACAAAGAACGTGAACCTCTTGGCATAAAACAACTCTAGATGCAGTTAAAATCAATCAATCAATCAACCAATCAATCAAATATCAATTCTGATCAATGAAGTACCATGTGCTACTTTGCTATAAAAACTCTGCTTCTATTTTCATTATAAATATCGAGGAACAGCTTATTTTTCACCAACGCGTAATTGCCTTCTTTTTATTATTCCGGAACTTGTTCATCACTCTAAGTCTTCTAATTCAATAAACCCTTCCAGAACTTTTTTCTGTGGCAAACTCAAGCTTATACCTTTCTACAATATCTGTTTGAGAAGATTTATACGCATAGGGATATCAAATGTACGTAATGTTAGAGCTGAGATGAAACAGTTTGAGAGTGAATGCAGCCAATTGGTGCAAAATTAATCCAAGAATTACCACAACAGGGTCTGAAAGGTGATCAACATGGAACTGTGCAAGATACATTTAATTTTACTGACAAATTTTATATATACAAATCAAAATCCGCCCAAGAAAGAGAGAGACATAAAATATCCTCGGACTTGGAGCTAAAGATAAGCTACTATTTCCCAACCCGAATACCAGAGCTTATGATAAAGGGAAATAATTTCTCATCTTAATTTTGCTGAACAATAGTGTGAAAAAAAAAGGAAACGAAAATATCAATAGATACATGGAATCTATTTGAGAAGTGAAGAAGTTGATGAACGTGAAAGTGAAAGTGAAAGTGATAACAATTAAAACTTGGGCCCCAGGAACAGTCTCATAAGTCTGAAAAAGAGATTGAAGAGATTGAAGTTGAGAAGAATCGAGACCATCAAATCGCCTGTTATAATTAACGCTAATATTAAGAACTGTCTTGAAAACTTGCAGAGACTTGCTCTCATGTAGACTCCAGTCAGAAACCACCAGTTAAAACTGGCGTGAAAAACTCAAATAAAAAGTAAAACTACTACTACTACAAATAGTATTAATAATCAGAATGGCTGACGAAAGAATAAAATTACAAGTACTTGGGAATTGGAAGCGGACATAATTAAACAAGCAGATAAGTTAGAAAAATAAGAAAAGAGTACCTCAAACAAACGAAAAAAACTTCTTTCCAGGTTCCTTTCCATGCCCTTTACGACTGTTCCAAGCGTCCCAATAACAACTGGTATCACCGACGCTTTAATATTCTACAGCTTTCTTTGTTCCCTAGCATGGTTTGTGTACTTGTCTTTTCGCTAACTTTGATTTTTCTCTGTGTTCTGGTGGAACAGTAAAGTCCAGTACATGGAAAGTTCTCTTTATTTTTTAAAAAATAATCTCTAGGTCAGATCTTCTGACTAGGATTCAATGATCTGTTTGTATCTTAAAATCCCAGAGAATTTTATGCATTTCATTTTATGCCTATTAGTTAATACTTGGCCCAGTTTTCTGGCATGGATTTGGCGATCTGATTGTATCTTAAAATACCAGGGAATTTTAAGCATCTCATTTTTTCCTGTTACTTGAACCAGTCTTCTGACTAGGATTCAATGATCTGTTTGTATCTTAAAATCCCAAAGAATTTTAGGCATTCTCATTTTATGCCTGTTAATTAATACTTGGTCCAGTTTTCTGGCATGGATTCGGCGATCTGATTGTATCTTAAACTCCCAGAGAATTTTAAGCATCTCATTTTTTTTTCCTATTAAAACTTGATCCAGTTTTCTGACTAAGATTCAATGATCTGTTTGTATCTTAAAATCTCTGTGAATTTTATGCATCTCATAATCCAGAATGGATTCTGGATTTTGCATGTACCATTTGGTAGTAAGATCAAATCCAAATTTCTTGCACGATTCCCTGTGGGTCACGTTTTCCGTCCAGCCGTGTATAGTTTTATACTCTACGCTTGTTTTCTGCATTCTCTTATTATGTGATTAATTGTTTTGTCTCTATCACCACATAACCTAAAATTACAATTCTCGTGCAGCTTATCGATTTTCGATTTTACGTAGCTGGTTTTTATAGCGTTGTTTTGCTGCTATTAGATAAGATTCAGTTTCTATCTTAATGTTCCTTTTTCTGAACCAAGTCTTCTCGATTCGACAGTTTATCGCTTGGAATATCCATACCACTTTTTCTTCCAAAATCTCTTTTCCTAGATATTATTGTTCTTTCTATCCTAAAGTTGTCACTGCTGTTGCTGGTAGCAGTAATTAGTCTTCATTTGATCTTTTTCATGAAGTTTTCGAGTCTTGTATTGAAGCATTCACGCTATCTTTAATTCGAGCGAGTCTTCTGCCTAACTTTTTTGCTTAACGCATATAGTCTGTATATGATATCTCAGTAATGTAAGGCCTCGTGCATTGTCGTCATTTTTTTTTGTCTCCTTGTCCATTTGTCTGAGTTCTCCCTTGTTCCTTTTACTGTTCCGGAAGATCTTACTAAGGGAAAATCTCTGGTGTTTTTTTTTTTTCCTTTGATGAGATTTCTTCCGCAGAGCTTGTTTTCAATTTGTTTTCTCGTTCGTCAGAGATACTTATTTCTTTCTTTTTCTTTCATTTCTGCCTGTCTGCTTTCTATACTCTCAGATACTATCAGCTTTTCTTTTCTTTATGTGTTCAGATTATTTTTAAATTCGTAGTTCTCTTCATAGCGTTATTTGTCATTTACCACTTTCATTATGAGCATGGCACATTTTTCTATGACAAATCCCATGGTTTGTATCAAAGTCTTCTGTGATTTTTGATTTTTTTGCAAAAAGCTTCATGTCGTCCATCTACATGGGGTGTGGGGTATTAATCTTTTTTTTTCGCGATTTGTAACCTTTATTGCACTTTCTGTGTATGTAACTGAATCGTATCCGTTGCTATTACAAAGAGTAATAAGGAAAATCCATTTCCCTAGTTGATGCCTCTGAGGATTTTCACCTCTGCTAACGTTTTTTCTTCCAGGTTACAATTCAACTTTTCAGTTTTTCATGGTTTCTGTGAGGAATTTAATGAATTTGTCGGATATATTGTTCCTTTTCCGACATTATTTTCATTCAGGATTACGGAACCACATCATCCGCCTTTTTGTTTGCAATGCGCGCCATGGTTACATTTTTTGACCTTGTTTTGCTCTCTTTGTGAATGTGCTAGAAGAAACCATCCAAACAATAGCATTTATTAGGTCGGCCAGAATATTTAGAAAAGCCATGGAGAACTGAGGAAACTTGCTGCATTCTGACTCCAGTGAGAAACCATCATCTCACGATGGTGTGAAAAACTAGTAAGAAGTAAAACATTGATAATCATAATAATAATAATGATACTTTGCTCTCCCGGCTGACCACAGAATAAATTTGAAGGAATGTGAAAAGAAGGATATGTACATCGACCTTACTAGAGAATTGAAAAAGCTGTGGAACATGCCGGTGACAATTATACCAATCGTAATTGGTGCTTTTGGTACGGAAACTAAAGGATTACTAAAGGGACAAGAGGACTTGGAAGTTGTCGAACGAGGGGAGACCATCCAAACTACAGCATTACTGAAAATGGACAGAATAGTGAGAAGAGCCCTGGAGACTTGAGGAGACTTGCTGTCTCTCAACCTCCAGTGGAAGACAAAATCTATAATAATAAAAAGTTGCAAACAACAGCTAACTGAGTGAATGGGGCTACCAAACCAACATAAGATTAAAACGCTCGCAGAAAACGAAACCTCCAAATATTGGTAATCTTCGAGGCTGACACCATCAAACACGGGGAAATGAAAGAAAAAAAACATAAAGAATATCTCAGGAGGAATAGAAAACTACTCAAGACAAAACTCAACAGCAGAAACCTTATCAAAGGAATAAATACTTATACTCTACCACTCGTTAGATATTCCGGACCTTTCTCAAGTTGACCAGAGACGAACTTAAACAAATGGATCAAAGAACCAAAAAAAATATTGACAATGCATAATGCTTTACATCCCAGAAACGACGTTGAAAGGAAAGAGGGAGGAAGAGAACTTGCCAGCATTGAAGACAGCGTTGACGCATCGACACAACGACTCGAAGACTATACACAAAAACACGATGGAGGACTCATTACAGCCATCAGAAACGATAGTGCTAACACGATCGACAACAAAATGACAATAACTAGGAAACAAAAGTGGGAAGGAAAACAACTATGGGTGGTTTAAACGACTAATAAACAATATCTCACACGACAAAACCTGGACATGGCTAAGAAAAGAAAACTTTAAGATAGAAACATAATCTCTCGTAATAGCAGCACTAGACAACGCCGTAAAAAA
Organism: Sepioteuthis lessoniana; assembly: GCA_963585895.1. NCBI lineage: Eukaryota > Metazoa > Mollusca > Cephalopoda > Myopsida > Loliginidae > Sepioteuthis > Sepioteuthis lessoniana. The sequence continues at coordinate 37,748,270 of OY757928.1, read as the reverse complement.
ACTAATCATATCAAAGCGAGAATAGATAAGACTCAACAAAATAGCAAATGTTGGCTATGTGGTGACAGATATGAAACCATCACTCACATAATAAGTGAATACAGCAAATTAGCGCAAAAGAAATGTAAGACTAGACATGATTGGGTCGGCGAAGTGATCAACTAGGAGATGTGCAAGAAATTTAAATTTGACCATACAAACAAACGGTATATGCACAACCCAGCATCTGTCCTAGAAAATGACACCCATAAACATGAATCACCTAATCTCGGTCGGGAGGGCAGACTTAATAATTATCAACAAAAAAAAGAGAACTTGCAAAATTGTCGACTTTGCTGTCCCGGCTGATCACAGGATAGAATGTGAAAAGAAGGATAAGTACCTCAACGGTGCTAGGGAATTGAAAAAACTGGGGAACATGTAAGTGACAATTATACCGATTGTAATTGGTGCGTTCGGAACAATAACTAAAGGATTACTAATGGGAGTAGAGGACTTGGAAGTTGGCGGACGGGTTGAGACCATCCAAACGACAGCATTATTGAGAACGGCCAGAATACTGAGAAGAGTCCTGGAGACTTGAGGAGACTTGCTGTCACTCAGACTCCAGTGAAAAACCACCAGCTAACGCTGATGTGAAAAACTCTAATGAGTAAATGAATGAATAATAATAATAATAATAATAATAATAATAATAATAATAACCACAAATGACGGAAGGAGTAGAACCATCATTGAGAACACTCAGAGAAAAGAAAACTTACCAGACCGAGGATTTATTGGAAGCGGACATGATCATGATCGGATATAAAAGAAAATATGTTTTAAATCTCAGGGAACAAGAAAACTACTTGAGACCAACCTATATAGTAGAAATCTCATCAAAGCTGCCCCCTACTGAGACACACAGGGTCATTCGTGAAGTGAATGTGTGAAAAATTTCAACAAATGGACCAGAAAAGAAAAAAAATAATAAGGATGCATAACGTCTTTCATCCCAGAGATGATATAAACTGAATATATGTATCAAGAAAAAAATGAGGAAGAATGATCGCCAGTATTGAAAATTGCACCGATGTATCGATAGAAAGACTCGAAAAAACTAATTGTAACAATCAGAAACAACATAAACAACACAAGTTTCAACAGAAAAATAATAACTATAAGATGAAAATGGGGGAAAAACAACTGTATACATATTTCAAGCAAAATCTCACACGATAAATCTAGGACATGGCTAAGAAAGGGAAGCTATAAGAGAGAAACTAAATCTTTTCTCACAGCAACACAAACCAACGACATAATGACCAATTTTATCAAGGCAATAATAAGCGAATGCAGCAAATAAGCGCAAACAGAATAGAAGTAAAGATAACACTCGTTTGGGGAGATGGTTCATTTGGAACTTTGCAAGAAATTGAAAGCTGACCTTATGAACAAGTGGTATATTCCCAACCCAGAATCTGTACTGGAAAATGAGTAGCACACATTCTCTGGAATTTTGAGATGAAAAAAATCACCTCATCTCGGACTGACGACCAGACCTAATGATTATCAATAAAAATATTTCTAAATAAGGGGCTTTGCCGTCCTAGTAGACTACAGAGTAAAAGTAAAAGTAAGCAAAAAGAGAGACAAACACCCATACTTTGCTCGTCCATGTGCATGGGTCCACAGGAGTACATCGCTCACGAGCTCGTCCCTTCTTCTCCAGCAGTGTTCTGCGTGCCTGGTTCGTCTAATTTTGATAGTTTTTGTGATGGGTTGTAAGTTGCCGCTAAGCTGCTGCTTTGTGGGGTGTTTTCTCCAGGACTTGTTCAATATTGCTTGCAGCATTCTTGTGTAATTGCCTTCAAGCTTTTTCTCCATCCATTTATTTAGCGTCCATGTAGTGCATCCATATATCAGTATCGATACGACTGCTGCTTGGAAGAAATTGCGCTTTATTTTATCGGTAAGGTCTGACTTCCAAATGACTGAAAATCTATCCATAGCTGTCCATGCCTTTGCTAGTCACGTGATGATATCTGTCTCGGTTGATCAGACACTGCTCCCTAGGTACTTGAACTTTTCAACTAATTTCTGAGTAAATTCTCTATTGTAAATTCTCTTTCCCGTAAATATAACTATTTTCCTCACATATCGTGGTTTGTCTTATTATTACTACTACTTGTGTTCACTAACCAGAACACTTGACAACATTTTTAATCAAGCCAAAGTACTTTTTTGCCCACAGTTTTCAAGTATTTCCATCTAATACGAGTAATTCTATTATCTATCAATCATTTTATACCACAAAGTAAAATGGTTTCATGTATTGCTATGTAGCAGTAACAATTTAAATTTGCAAGAATTCCAATGTATATACATATATGATTTGTAAGTGAATCATTTGTCGGTAATATATTTTTTAAATGAGTGAGAACTAATTTGTTTGCAGAGTGGTATTGCTATTGTTTCTGCACATTTAGATGGTTTCAATTATTGCTAACGCTGATGAAATTCAATATTCATAATTTGTTTGCAGACCATGAAGTGGTTATAAGAATTGCTATGTAAAATGGGCGACTGTAGTCGAGGGGAACTCGAAGGCTCCGTTTTTAATAGCAACTACACCAAGGTCTGGGGAAAGGCGCTACTCTTTTCCCTGGATTGTCCCACTTTACCCTTGATCCATACCTTATAATCCTGAGTGTTACGCAAGGAGGCATTAAATAGCATTTTTGAGTCTTTGATATGAATCGACCTGGAAATGAACACCGGTCCCCCGGGCTTAGGTCGAACACTCTAACAACTAGGCCAATGAACCGGCACAGCGATAAAGAATTTCAAGTATGGCAATTTAACACTAATAATACTATTTAACATTACTCATTCTTTCGTCCCCGGTGAAATGGTTCCAAATAAATCTATGTGTCACCAACTATTCAATTAAATCTCAATCATTTGTTTACACGGTGTTAAATCCCTTAACAGTTCTATTTCTAACACAGTTAAATGGTTTTAAGTATTCTTATGAATCACTAACATTTCAATTAAACCTCAGTCATTTGTTTACACGCAGTTAAATGATCAAACTGTTCTGTTTTTGATAATTCAATTTAGCATAAGTCATTTCTTTACATACAACTTATTTATCAAACAGTTGAATTCGATTCGTATTTTGGACCCTATTAGATGCTACCACTCATGCTCAAAGTGGACCTGGAGATAATTGCAATAAAATGGTAGTCCACATTCTCTAAAGCTCTGAGACTGGAGCCTCTGCATCAGATCGCTTATTGTCATATACAAAACACTCAAGATGTTGTTGGTGTATTTTACAACCCCAGCCGACTGAGCTAAGATGACATGGAACAAAATCATAAACTGAAACTGAGATTTTAGGATGCGTATAAAACTTCACCCTATACATTTCACTGACAATTTAATATATCCTTCTTTACGAAGTGTTTGATGATGTACACTATATATATATATATATATATATATATATATGATGCATGTATGTAAAAAAAATTGGGGTTGTAAGCCCACACAGAAAAAGATATATTTTTAAGATGAATACGTCGACGAAGAGACATGTATTATTTTTAAATATTTCTTTCTTTCTTTCTTTAAGATTTATTTTTTAAGATCTATTTAAGATTTATTTATCTATATTATATATATTGAATAAGTCCTGGCGTCAACACCCCACAAGACACCAACTATACGGCCACTTGCCTCCCATCACGAAAACTATACAAGTTAGACGAACCAGACACGCGGGACACTGCTGGAGAAGCAAGGACGAACTCATCAGTGATGCGCTCGTATGGAACCCCGCATATGGCTAAGCAAAAGCAGGACGACCAGCTAGAACATACATACATCAGCTATGTAAGGATACGGGATGTAACCCTGAGGACCTGCCAAAAGCGATGAATGATTGGAAGAAATGGCGATAGAGGATCAGGGATATGCGTGCTGGTGGCATGACATGGTGATGATGATGATATTATATATGTTCCTTACATTTTTTGCTAGCTATGGTGTATTAATATCATGAATATTTCGAGTTAACTTGCCACCTGTTTCACCCTGAGTACTAATGATATTACTGAAATAAATGCATACAATATTGTTTTCTTTTTTATTTTACATTTTATAGCAAATCTGTGAAACAATCTAATACTATTCATATTTGAAATGATATTTTCATTAAAAAACCTTTACGTCGATCATATTTAACTCATTTGAAGACAAAATAAATAGATCAGTTTTGCAATTCTGTAATTCTATTTTGTAGTTGTCCATTTTCTTTTTTTAAATGACACCATGGTTAAATTGAGGAACAATATAAGTTTGAATTAACGATGGACACGGTTGAAATATACTTATGGCTATTTCTATCAAAATCAAACCTTTACAGTTTAGTTTTCCCGTTAATTATATTTAAATAAGTAAATACGTTCATGTCTGTGAGTTTCCAAACCGTAATTCATTTTGAATACAATTTCCCAACCTCTTCTGCTAAATTATATCAAAAACGCAAAGAATACACCCCCAAAAACACACTACGTCTCCGTAGGACTCTAAAAATAGGACTGGGAAAAATTTAAATGCAAAGATTCACAGACCAGTTTCAATTGAAGTTATCTCTAAATTTATATCCAACTATCGGACACTCTCACAATTTGCTTCTGCTGCTGCTGCTGCTTCTGCTGCGATAGATAGATAGATAGATAGATAGATAGATTGTGCGTTCGAGAGAAAGAGAAAAAAGAGAGAGACGATGGTAAAAATCTTTCCAATATGTGAGTTATAATTCATGATTAAAACTTATCTATAGATGAAAACCATCAAAAAAGTCAGAGTGAGCACAAGACCTGCACAAAAGCAATATTATGTAACACTGGTTATTGGACCTCATTGTCATAATAAAGCAATAGTGCTTAAGCTAAAACTTTTTTTTTTATGTCAGGGAAAAAACAATTAAAATATGTGTTTTGTTTTTTCACTGATAAGGAAAATACACTTGAATAAATCGTTGTGACGGTTGCTTTCTTTTGCATCTCGTATCGATCACTCGTTTGACACTTCATGCCTCCCTGGCGTGAAAGCTGAGATAGTTTAATTTTTCGGAAATTTACTTGCCTTCTAGATAATGCTTTATCTTACTCAGCTTTCTCCATTTAATGGAGAGAACACCTATGGCGTTGTGCTTAACAACCTCGTCGTAAAATAGTTTGAACTCGAGAAAAGCTAACACGTTCACTTTCGGACGAAAACCCTTGAACCCATGAACCCCATTATCCCTCTATGTATGGGTTAAATAGTTACAGTACTATTCTTCAATAAAGATGGGTTTGGCATTAAATTGCCTACAAAAGTTTATATACCATTAAAAAGTATTATCCCTTACTCTATTCGTTGTCTCTTTCAATATGACTTTATTTCCAAATTATTCTCCTCTTTATTCTTTGGTAATTTATTCAAAAAGTAGTCTCGGTTTACCAAACTATTGCCCTCGATGCAGACACTTATAGAGGACCAGAAAGTTCAACGAGCAAGAGTCATGATGATGGATTACTTACGCATCTTATTAATCCCTTCATGACAAATACGTCTTCCTGGTTTGTAGGTTAAGTTGGTTCAATTTTACGGAATATCATAACTTTGGGTTATTTAATGCACAGCGGAAGCTTTATTTCTCGCAAGCTGCAAATTTTCAATTGAGTAATTATATTCATTTTTAAACAATCGTAACTTAAGTAACTATGTACATACATAATTTTAGAAAACTTATTTATTCTAAGTCATTCTTCTCTAGTAGTCGTCACTTGTTCAGAATTATATGGTTTCAAGTGACTATATCAATGTAATAAACATTTTTTAGCACTCAATCATATAGTTTAGAATTTCAGCAAATAATATTGCTTTAAGTGACTACTTTTTGTTTAAAACAGGTCGAAGTCACGCAATTTAACTAGCCTTGTTTAATAATAAATATTACAATTATCATTTATTTGACCACAGAAATATAGGTTGAAGAATTCTTATCGAAAAAAATCAGCTCGTTGGGTGGGGCTTTAAAATATGCCGACAGGACCTATGCTGAGGGGTAAGAACCCCTCTCAAATGAGTTTCCTGGATTTGATACTGAACAATCTGAAACTGAATCTTTAGTTCAAGAGCCTTGAAGAATGTAGAGTATACCTTTATTACTATTATTTCAAAGTTCAGTTTTCCCTGGAGTGTTTGTAACACTGAAAGTTCCATCTATGGGTCAAGCAGAACTATTTAATCATTTACTATACTAAAACCATTTAAATAGCTTCACTGTTCCAATTTAATCATAATCATTCGTTGCATTCAGTTATATCGGTTCAAAAATTCCGGTCTAATTCTAATAATTTGGGCAAAGTAATTAGGTCTGAATCCAGAGCTGCTAAACATATAGATAAATCTAAGAAAGAAAGAAAGAAAGAAAGAAAGAATAAAAAGTAAGATTCTACCATACTTGAAGTTCCTCTATCAGTCAAATCCCCTCGCTTGTTCTCTTGCTTTATTGCCTTTGGGTTCTTCCACATCTTAAAGGACTCTATTGCCGATTTCTCATGTTTGACATAATAATTGATGACTGCTCTCTGTTGAGGTCTCAGGTTGATCCTTAAACTGCAAATAAATACGTGAACGTAGTCTGTAAAACGCGTCTAACACATGTGTGAATGTTTACAACATGATGTTACGTAGTCTTATTTCTCGCGATTATTACTACTCATTTTCTGCCACGTGCACATTACTTTTCCCGCCTTTAGACCAAGAAATCTACTTCTTCTCTTAATAAAACTTCCTCTATAACAACCTGCTTCCATTCTCAACATCTTTTTAACATGTCTTTCCTTTGAACGTGTCCTCCGTTCGATTACTTTCTTGCGTAATTTCTTTAAATTAAGAGATCGAATAACGTTTACTAAAACGTTACCCTCAATAACTGGCACCTGCATAAGACCAGCAGGAGGTGCTCTCATCCCATAATGGTGAAAATGGTCGATGGAAGGCCTCAAAGTAAGCGAGTTCAAACTCCAGTCGTGCTATTACGTTCACTTTCCGACTATTAAGCTTAATGTACCATTGGCCTTCTTTCCAGGTGGTTTTGCCAAGAGTTACTCACATGTTTCCAGGGGGTATTCCCAGCAGGCAACATCTTGTCTAGAAGGGGAAGGGTTGAGTTTATAGTATGGTGCCTGAAGCGCCTCTAAAGTGGAAGGCTGAAAGAAATGAGCTTTTTGTAACTGCCTCATATGCTATGGTTAGGCAACTAGTCTAGGAGAAGGAAAACTCTGAATTCAAACCTGTTAAACTCCGCTTAAAAATTGACCTTGTGTCATATCCTGCCCGAGCGGAGGGGTTGGTAAATAGTATATGAGCATATAAAATGAAACGCAGTTTCTTCCAGGCAGCGGTTGTGTTGATACTGCTATATGGATGCACTACATGGACGCTAACTAAACAGCTGGAGAAGAAACTAGACGGAAACTACACAAGAATGTTGGGAGAAGTATTGAACAAGTCCTGGCGACAACACCCCACGAGACACCAACTATACGGACACTTGCCCCCCATCACGAAAACTATACAAGTTAGACGAACCAGACACGCGGGATACTGCTGGAGAAGCAAGGACGAGCTCATAAGTGGTGTACCCCAATGGACCCCCACATATGGCCGTTCAAAAGCAGGACGACCAGCTCGAACTTACATACAGCAACTATGTGAGGACACAGGATGTAAGCCTAAAGACCTGCCGGAGGCAATAAGTGATAGGGAGAAGTGGTGAGAGAGGGTCAGGGATATCCGTGCTGGCGGCACGACATGATGATGATGATGATGATGATATATTATTAGAATAACCCATTGTTAGTTTGGACGACCGTTACGCTTGGAGAATCATCCTAGAGGTCGAAACTGAGTAAGCAAGAACCGATCAAATTTGGTGTCTTATGCAACTCTTTATAAGGTATCATAGCTATAGTAAGTATTACACCTCGCAATAAAACTTGAATAAAGGATATCATTGTCAAAGCTTTTTGGATGATTTAAAAGAAGAAACATTTAAAAAAAACAATTGATGATTTCAAAAACACATTTTTCAGCCTACAGGAAAAAAGAAAATTGAGAACGAAAACAGTGTTTACTTCATTTGCACCAACAAGTTAATTGAAATTTAGCGTGGCCTCATTAGAGTTATGTATACTGCTTTTTTTTTTGTTTTTTTTAGAAAATTCCATGAAAAATGAAATAAGAGTCAAATGTTCATAAAAAAAATCGATACTTATAGATAAATTTATGTTTAAAACAGGATTTTCTTAGAATATATTTTGGGAAGTACTTTTTTTTCCTTACTTTTATTTCTCTGATAGGGAGGAGTGTTCCCGCCTTTTTTTTTAATCAATAAGCAAAGAGAAAGTCGACTCTCACCGACTTCCTTTCGAGAAGCCCGTTTCATCTTTGAACTCTCGGCGAACAAACCTGACACAGACTTATATAAATCATTTCTACATAATCGACGCGGGAATTTGCACGTAGTCCGCGTTCAGACGCTGCTTTCTCATAACTTGGAGGCTTTACAGAGGCTCCAATCCATCTACTATTTGATTACAGTTCTTTGTATTAAGTGGCGATGTTAATTCAAGTTAGCTAACCTTCTGATCATAAAAAAATAAGTGCATCCCTCCCTACAAACGGAATGGCCGCACCTTAACTCTCGAAAGAATATGACCATCGCTAAACATTAACGAACACTAAAAAGCCTTTTTTTTAGTAATATTGATTGGATAAGGAATAATAAACTCATGGTCATACACCAACCTATGTTATTCATTGGTTCAAAACGCGGTGCGGTAAGTTGGTGTTTGACTTAAACTGAATATAAAACCTTAATAATACTTAAATATGAGAAAAAACAATCGCATATATAACCCACGAAAAAATTTATCTATAATAGCAATAATGTTACTTGGTTCCAAAAGCTGGGACGTAACCCGTGTTTAGACGGTAACTAAACGTTATGACCAATATTTGTTTACAATTTTACACTTTGAAAATATTCTATCATACTGTATATACATTTGAATGTGTGTGTCTGTGTGCTTTTTTATATTAACTTCTTTTTATCTTTTTATGTGTGTATTCTCGATGCAAATCGTTTGCTCGGCAAAAAATACGGAAATAGTAATCTATGTTGTATTTAACGAGACAGATTTATCTTCTTAAGAGGTAGTTATATTTACACTGTCTTTCAGTTATTGCTCAACATCACCAAGAAAGGGGAATTCCTATTTAAAAGTTACAGAATTTTAATTATGTTTTCAAATTTTTGAAAATTCTATGAAAACCATACGCCAAATGTGTTGAATTGCGTGAAAGAAAGAAAGCAAGAAAGCAAGCTTGGGTAATGTTCAAAAGTTATGTTGAAATGGTGTAATTACCGTCATTTCATATCTCGGAAGAGGTCAGAAAATAATATTAACATTCTTTTTCAATCGATCAGTACTCAAGACAAAATTTCGAAGAACCCTTTTTAGATGGAATGTATTAATAAGAAAAGAACAATTTTATCAAATCTTACACTGAATTTCCATTTGGAGTAAATGTCAGAATTTTAGTTTCTTAAATGACAATAACATTTTTCAGTATACTCGATTTGCCCAGAAATCTGTTTTTTAACGATACAATTATAAATCTTCTTTGTGTGCGGAATATGTTGAACAGTTTTGATGTTTTATTGCTTTTGTTCAGGGGATGTTTTTTTTGGAAATCCGTGTAATTTGCACGGGTGTCAGCTAATATGTATCAACAGGATTTAGCATTAAATAAGGTACATTCTTTGATATACCATAAAACCTAACCAAACCACCCTATTAAGTACAAAATAATTGTCTTTTATAAACGATAATGAATGAAAGTAACTTAACTATTCCTATTCAATAATAATTATTTTTTTTGCACACAGCTATATGCTACCAGGGAATTTATGTATACCAAAAATAAATATTTGTACTCTTTATTGGTTGACGAGTGATTTTGTATTTACAAATGATTTTAATGCATACGCTCAAAGAGGTGAATCGTTTTGAAGAAGAAAAAAAACAGGTATTCAACAATGAGAACCAAAACTAATAATGCGGAGAAAATCGAAAAAGAAAAGATAAAATTTGAAATGAATGAAGCAATGGAATTAGATAAATTAGAATTATTTTAGAAGTACGGATTGACCTCCCTAACGTCAATACATATATATATATATATATATATATATATATATATATATATATATATATATATATACCCGCATGGGACTAAATAGGTTTGGTAATGAGTAAACGGCAGGTCAGACTGAACTCTGTAGTCTTAATAAGAAAATTGGTGCGGGCGAACAAAAACTTCTGAATTCTAAAACTGGGAAATGTTGTTCGGAAGAATCTTTGTAACAATATAGTACACCGTTTTTCTGCTATTATATCATCCACAAAATTTGGCTGGTCCTTTGCAAAACCTCTCACTCTGTATATATATATATATAGAGAGAGAGATAAAAAGAAACAAATTCACTTAATTATTCATTAATAGCCGTTGGGCTTCCTCCTTGGATCATATAAGATTATATATATATATATATATATATATATATATATATTCTTTAAGAAAAAAAACAAACCGGTCACATTAGGATTATGAATTTATTTCCATCCTGTTCATGCGTTTTTGAAAATTTCCAAAAACACGAAAAAAATTTAACAGGAATTCTTCAGATCCATATATATATATATATATATATATATTAAATAATAGCCCTTACGGTAAAAAAAAAACCGGCAAGTGATTTGAAGATGAAAATATACAAAGAATTACAGTCAAGGGGAAAAATATATATACTGGAAAAAAAAGGCCAACCTTGTCATACTAATTGAAAAAAAAATCAAAAGACTCGCAATTGGCTGGTCAAAAGAAAAAAAAACACCGTTCGGGCTGCTAAGCTACAATGGAAAAGTTGCTCAATACTGAGTAGAGCAAAATAGTATCGATAATTACTTAGTGAATCCGGAACTAAATTACAATAGTTTCGCCTAAGCGGCTCATCAGGATACCTATTCGGGATCAGGTAACCTGGTGAGCCGCTTAGGCGAAACTATAGTGGGTTAGTTCCTGAGTCACTAAGTAATTATCGATACTATATATATATATATATATTTACCAAACCTTATTTTCCTTTTCGTAGACCAGGTGTAATTCCATGTTTAAAGAGATCAGTCAACACTAATATTTACACATACTCAAAGGGTTTCCTACCGTTTCCTACCGTTTCCAGAACTATGTGAAAATTCAAACATACTCACATAGCATTTGAACTCACTCGCCGTGTCCCTTTTCTACGAAGATAACTATAACGCCACAATATATATATATATATATATATATATATATATATATATATATATTACGTTCAGTTTCTGAAAATTGTCCTGGCGGCTATGTTTATAGAATACAATGACAGAATTTCAGCAGAGTTGTAAGACACCTTCATCAAGTATCCAGGATATGACACTAAACAATCTGATGATGAGACTCCAGTAGGACGAGAGCTTTTGGCAATGCGGAACACCTTTTCATTACCATTACCTCCAGGTCCACTCTGGCTCAGAGTGTTAGCGCCTGATAGGTTCCTATCTATTGGTCAAATAGAACTGTTGAATATTTAAACTGTGTGCAAACAAATGATCTTGAAAATTATTCGTTTTAAATAGTAATACCTAAATTCATTTAACACTGTGCAAAAAAAGAGATCAGGTTCGTTTTAAAATGTCATAGGCCGTTTGACTACATAATCCACTGAAAATAGGTATCATTTTTTTGTTGATTATGTAATTAGCAAATCATAGATGTACCGAATATATTCTCCATAAAATGTGTCTGCAAAAGAGGACCGAATATAAAGCTGATCTTGATATATACCAGTATTTTTTCATATATATCTATATTCATTTATATTTTTATATATATTTAATAACAGGAAGGCTAATCACCACGACGTTTATGACGTTCTGATCCACCATACACTTTCGGATATCATACTTACAAATCAAAACTTTATTTTCTTCGGAATGCAATGATGATGATAATGTGTTCCTTAGTTAAAATAATCACCACGCACACACACATACACACACACACGAATGCAAAAAAAAAAAAAAAAATTACTCGGTCAAACTGTTGAAACTTTCTCTACACATCACGACTGATATATTCAGGAGATAAGTTCAAATTTGCCACGAGGTTCATGTATCTTCATACACACACATTATAAATATCACTTACACGACCCCACCCGATAATATGCCAATATAATCTATAAAAACACACACACACACACACACATACACACACACACACACACACACAATATTAACGTTGTTTGAACTGTAGTTTTATTTTTCGATTTCACCACTGTCTTTTTTTCTTAGCCTGATGATTGTCGTTATAAGACGGCATGGATCCTGTGTTCAGAGTAAAGCTTCCCTGCTATTACGTGTATATAAAATCTAATATGTTTTTATGTATTATTATTATTATGTATTAGCTCTATAACTTATACTGAGTACTCTTCAAATTATACCGCATTGGGTCTGCAACAAACCTACGGATTGAGACAGTAGGTACCAACACTGATATATATATATATATATATATATATATATATATATATATATATATATATATCATCATCATGTCGCGGTGGTAGCACGGATATCCCTGACCCTCTCTCGCCAATCCTCCCTATCGTTCATCGCCCTAGGCAGGTCTTCAGGACAACATCCCGTATCCTCACATAGTTGCTGAATGTATGTTCGTGCTGGTCGTCCTGCTTTTGCACGGCCATGTGTGGGGGTCCATAAGAGTACATCTCTTATGAGTTCGTCCCTGCTTCTCCAGCAGTGTCCTGCATGTCTGGTTCGTCTAACTTGAATAGTTTTCGTGATAGGAGGCAGGTGGCCGTATAGTTGGTGTCTCGTGGGGTGTTGACGCCAGGACATTTTCAAGATTGCACGCTGTATTCTTGTGTAATTGCCGTCTGCAGCCGTTTTGTTAGCGTCCATGTAGTGCAGCCATATAGCAGTATCGATGTGACCGCTGCCTGGATGAAACTGCGTTTCATTTTATCGGTTAGGTCTGATTTCCATATAATCGATAGCCTATTGATAGCTGTCCATGCTTTCGTTAACCTCGTGTCGATGTCCTTTTCAGTTGATTCGACGCTGCTTCCTAGGTAAGTGAATTTGTCTACCTGTTTAAGAGGGGTTCCTTCTAGAGTGGAGATATCCCCCGTTTAATTATAGCACATATATTCCGTTTTGTGTGCATTAACATAGAGGCCTATGCCTGCGGCTACTCGTTCCAAACTATGCAGTAGTGTTTTGGCTTGGTCGGGTGTATTTGGCAGTATCGCTATGTCATCGGCGTAGTCGGCGTCGGTAATTGTTTGTGCGGGGTACCTTCTGCTTCTTTTCTTCGTCAGCTCGAAGCCATTCTCTCTGATTTTGTCAATCGATGTTCTAAATACATAGACTAGATAAATGATAAAGAGGTACACAGCCAGCGTGTCCCCTTGTAGTACTCCTGCTACAATGTCGAAGTATTCCGTGTCTCCATCTGGTGATCGCACTTTTACTTTTGTGTTTCTATAGAGAATCGTTATTGCTGCTACGGTTTATATATATATACATATATATATATATATATATATCTTTAAGAAAAAAACAAAAACAGGTCACTATTTTGTCCATAAGATCTGAAGAATTCCTGTTAATTTTTTGGGGTTTTTGATTTATATCAAAAACACAACACAAAATAAATGTATAATCCTGATGTGACCGGTTTTTGTATTTTCTTAAAGAAACTGCTGCTGTGTAATCTCAGTTACATTGAGCTCTTTACCAGGAAAATTTAAATATTCACTGTTAAATGTTTTTATTGTCCTGATGGAATTACTTCCAACTCCGGATTAACTGGACCGAATAATACTATATATATATATATATATATATGTGTGTGTGTGTGTGTGTGTGTGTGTGTGTGTGTGTGTGTGTGTATTTAGGCAGCATTTCTTCGTTAATTTTTCATAGTTGTGTTGATGGGCATGAATGTTTTTTTTTAATGCTGAGCTATTGAACTTGTGTCAGAAAGGTGCATTGTAAGTCTCCTTGACAGGGTAGTTGAGGTTAAACCAACATATATATTATTATACGAAAATACTACGAAAAATTCTCACCGACAACACAACAATACTTGAACATCAAAATAATAAACAAAAACTTCAGATTCTCGAAGCACTATATATTAGAAACCTGCAACAAACCAGTGCTAATGTACGTAAATGTCTTTAGCTACTGGCACTATTTACAGAATTAGATTTAAAAGCAAACGCCATAATCTTCAAAGGCAAAGACGTCCTTACACAGTAGTAATTTGCTAAAACAAAAGTTAATTCACTTTTGTAATAGATTCTCCCCTGATGATGGCCCAAAGTCGGGCAGAAAGTACTTGGGATACATACAACTATGGACAATACCTAAATCAATTCCCCCCGAATACGATAAAAGTAATACAGGAATTCGAACGGATCCAGAAAAAAATATGTAGGCATAAAATGTCTATTATTTTTAATGAAATGTATATATATATATATATATATATATATATATATATATATATATATATATGTATTCATAGTGTAAATGTTCTGGGCAAAGATTTTTTTTAAATCCTCATGGCAGAATATTGAAAAAAAAATCAAGAAGCTCTTACAAACAAACAGGTAGTCCTTGCTGACAACTGATTAATATTGAAAGAAAGCAAAATGAAGAATATATACCTCCACCCCCTAGACAATTGAAAAAAAAAACTGTGGAATATAAATATGACAGTTATCCCAATTGTCGTTGGTGCTCTTTGCACTGTTACCAAAGGTTTGGTAAAAGGACTAGACGGTTTGAAATGAGAATAGGAGTGGAAACAATCCAAACTGCAACATTGTTGAGGTCGGCCAGAATACTGAGAAGAGTCCTGGAAACATAAGAATACTTGTTGCCACTCAAACTCCCTTGAAAGACAATCGACTAACCTTGAAGTAAGAAACTTTAAAAGACTAAAAATAATAATATGAAAATGTAAACATAACTCCTTGTTAGATTGATATTTCCTTGGCAATAACAAACCGTATTAACTAGTTGTTTGCCTTGAATTTCACTCCGAAATTGACCTTCTATATAAGAAACGTAATCCTAAAGACACTTGCCTTTTTCTGCCATTAAATAAATTTTTAAAATATATGGTTTTAATTCTAAATTAAGATGAATATGAACACTTTCAAACGGTAACCCTAGTATCATGCAGTTTATCTTCTATCTCAATGAAATATAACTTAGTCGGCAAAAGTTCCGTAAGAATAAGGTAAATAATTTGTTTTTAATAATTGAAAATTTTCTTCTTATATCTTATTTTTATTACTATTATTTTAATCCTTTGAGAATTATTGACACCAGTGTTAGCTGATGGTTTTCACAGGGGATAGAGTGATAGCAAGTCTCTTGAAGACTCCTGGATTCTTCTCATTCTTCTGGCTGATCTTAACCATGCTGTAGTTTGGATTGGTCTCCATTCGTCATCTTATTTCAAAATACTCCAGCCCCAGTACCGATGTTTTTGTAAATTTACGGAGTGCACTAATTACAATTGGTATCACCGTCTCCTTTTTGTTCCATAGTTTTTTCAGTTCTCTTGTATGGTCTAGGTACTTGTCTCTCTTTATGGTTTCTTTCAAATTTACCCTGAGCTCAACCTGAATATCAAATTCTCACTGTTCGTCAGGTTACACATTTTTATTCGCAATCAAAAGTTCGGATCGACTGACCTTAGATTAGATGATACGTTTGTATGTCAAAACCCCAGCGAATTTTGTGCGTTATATTTCTAGGACAGATTCTTGGTTGTTCATACACCATTTGTTCATATAGTCTGATTTAAACTTCTTGCATAAGTCCCAGAAGATCTTTTCACATAGCACTAATACCCTTGGGAAATCTATGAATCCAATTATTCTCCCTCCAGTTATGGGTAAATAGTAGGGCAGACTAGGTTCTTCAGCCTTGGTGAGGCAACTAATCTAGGAGAAGGAAAACTCTGACTTCAAACCTGTTAAACGCCGCTTAAAAAATGACCTTGTGTCATATCCTGCCCGAGCGGAAGGGTTGGGTAAATATGATAAGTCCCAGAAGATCACTTTGGCCTGCCAGTCATGTCTACTCTTACATGCTCTTTTTACTAATTTAATGCATTCGTTTATTATGTGCTTGATCGTTTTGTTTCTATTACCGCTAAATCTCCTGATATTTTGTTGCGTCTTGTCTATTCTTGCTTTGACATAGTTAATCCTTATGGTGTTTTTTTTGTGCTGTTATCAAAAGCGATTCACTTTTTCGCTTAAGGTTTTCTTTTCCTAATTTTCTCGTGTGAGATTTCGCTTGTTTGTCTCTTGAAATGTCCATCTTTTTGCTTCCTGTTTAGTTTTAAAATTATTTTTATTCTATTATTGCTGATGCTTTATTGTTTTTGGTCACTTTTTTTCATTTAGTCGTTGAAACGTTGTATCGATTCATCATTGCTATCTTCAATGCTTGCAAGTCCCTTTTCTCCCAATTTTCTTGAGACATACAGCCTGTCTATGTCATCTCTGGGATGTTAGGCCTAACGCATCGTCATGTGTTTTCTTGTTCTCGTGTCCATCTGGTACATTTGTTCAAGTTCTTCTCTCGTACACTTTAATGATACCGTGTATATTACGAAAGGGACAGCCCAAGTGTTTATTCCTTTTGATGAGATTTCTGCTATGTACTTTGGTTATTATTATTATCATTATTTGTTGGCTTTGCTATTCCTTCTTGTATATCTCCACTTTTTACAATCTTCTCAGATCTACTTAAAAAACAAACTTTGCACAGGAAAATATGCACTATTCATAAAATACACACACACACACACACACACACACACACACACACACACACACACATACACACACACACACACACACATATATATATATATATATATATATATATATATATATATAAAATTCTCCTTGGACATCTCCACTTTTTACTATCTTCTCAGATGTACTTTAAAAAAAATCTTTGCACAGAAAAATATTCACTATTCATAAAATACACACACACACACACACACACACACACACACACACACACAAATATATATATATATATATATATATATATATATATATATGTAATTCTGTCAAGTAATTCATTCGAGAGTTTCAAATCTAAATTACTTTTTCCTACCATATCTGAAATCATCCAATTCAATCTCCAGTTTTTTTTACTGTATTGTTATTTATTTGATTAGACAATTAGTTTAAAAAAATATATAATTCTATTAACAAAAATAAATAGTTTTTTAAAAAGAGTAAAAAATCCAATTGATTTTTAGACTTTGTATTTGAAATCTGTCTAGACAGTAAGTTTTCTATTCGAGGAAAAATATTTTTAAAAAAATACCATAATTAGAATTCCATTAATTATATTGAAAGTTTTTTTTATTAGATCACCTTTTGTTCTTCTTTCTGGCAAAGTGGTAAATCCTCATTCCTCCGTTCTCTCCCTATAACTGTATTCCTTTACTATTTTTGGTAGTTTTGTCACTTTTCTTTTTAGGCCCTCTAGCTTTCATCTAGCTTTTACACCATGTATTTTGTTAGCGTCCTGGTGGTACATACAGACATTTGTAATAAAAGATTCACAGCTTGGACGAAATCCGATTTTGATTAATCAGTGAGGTTTGATATCTTTAAAGCGATAAGCTGCCCATAGCTGTCCTTAGCTTTGCACTGATTGACAGTACTTTCAGTGATGTAATATTTTTTACTGAGGTATGTGAAATGTTTAACTAATTCAGAGGTTTGCCACTTGAATCCTGTCTGTGTCCTTAATGAGGTTGAATTTTATCTATTATAATTATATTAGTTTTATAAGGATTGTGTCTTTAATACTCTAATATTGTACCTATTGAAATTAGATTATTTATTTAAGGACTGACATTTTTCCTTAGAGTGTTGAGTCTATATGCTCAAAGTGTTGCTTGCACCATAGCAATTCCGTCTTAATGTGGTATAAATGGAAAAGCATAAAACATAGGATAAAATATTAAACGGAAAATCCGTTGTAGTCCTTTTTTAAAATTGTGTAAAAAGGACAATCTGATAATAAAAAGGTTGGTGCCTAGTAATGATGGCTTAAAAAATGCAGTCGGAATCAAAGCAAAGACTTATGAGCTTCCAACCAAAAATGTTGTATCCTTGGTATGACACTAAACATTACCTTATTATAAGGCTCATGTTCAGAAGCTCTGATGAGTTTAGAGTTCGTCTTCACTTTCATTACTCCCAGGCCCACTCTGATACAGGTACGAATATTTGTTAGTGTCTTATCTACGATTCAAATGAATTTGTTTAAAACCAACTCATATTTGATAGCACACTCCGCCAAAAAATATTGAAACAGGTACACAAAAAGTGTACATATAAAAAACAATTAATGTGATTCCTTAACCTTTAAGAATAAAGTTACACTGAACGTGTCGCCATACCGTTAAAGTCAATCAAGCTTAGCTTAGTTTAGCACATGGGACAAGTAAAAAATGCATTTTCCCAAAAGTGTCTGATAGCCAAGGTCACTTATCCTAAGAGTTTTGAGCCAAATTTATCTAACCCTTAATAAATAACTTATCTAGATCTGAGATGGGCAACTTTCCCGGTGTAATGGATACGATGCTTAGCGGGTATAACATTATCAGTAGGATACATTATCACTGTTTGCCTCACATATCTAGTGTCATATTCTTACTGACGCAATGATAAAGACGCAAGCAGGAAGACTTCTTTAACAACATTTACCTCTCACTTTATTGCAAGGGTTCGAAAAGGTTCTATGGGGTTTTACTGTGAGAGGGAGATGGAGACCTAACATAAACTGTAATATTTTGACCCCACTGTTATGGCCATCACGTTGTGTCTTTCTTGTTCTCTTGATGCTCAACCGGAGGCCCAGAGGCCACTCTGCTGGGTGATGGCTTTCTTTACGGCATCTTCTCAGCATCTTCTCTGGACCCCAAACTCCATCGGGGTTCCCGAGGCCCCCTACGGCCGAGTGTGGCTTTCCTTACTACATCTCGTCCCACTCCGACTGGAACTCGAACTCAACTGGCGGTCCAACTCAACTCAGTTATATAATCGTTCGACGCCCACTCGATCTTTGAAATCGAATGTTTAATCGTCATCAGTCGGAAATAAATGTCATGCAGTTCAGAGGTCACTCTCTTCCGGTGCATCAGTCTATGAGTGTACCATGGGAATGTTTTAGCTCGTCCCATTTCATCAGCCAATTTCCGCCCACGCGATTTTCTCTCATAACTTCCATTAGAATGTGTCACTTCCTTCCTGTGCATCACCTTAGAATGGCATTTTTGGCCGAGTTCGAAGGTCAAAATATTACACTAGCCTTGTGCCAAACTCATGTAAGCTGATTAAATGCCTGCTTCTAACCTCGTAACATTGCACATTTAGCAATGCCTTGTAATGCATTTCGAAAGCAATTACCTCACTACAGACGTTACCAAATCTAAACTCATGTCCACATTAACTTGTAGACACGGAGACGCACAGGAACTTTGCTTTACCCAAATCAAAACTCATGCTAACGGCACATGTCCCCCTGGATCGTTATGTAATCCAATTTCGCGTAGAAACTTTATGCCTTCTGCAATTTAGTCGTATCGACCGTTGCGTTTATACAAAAATAATGACGGGCATCAGCTAGAAGATTTGTCCTCTCTCAAATGACTCCGATCCATGGCAGCATGTAATTCCTTTTACACGAGCTTTTCAAAAGCCGATATTCGCATCATTTGTCAACTTATGGCATGCCTGATTTCCGCCCTATAAGTCAAAATTCCTTCAAGAAATAAACCATAAAAAAACTAAATCCTTGGGCTTATTGATTGCTTGAGGGTAATCATTAAAAAAGTACACACCGTTTAATAATGTACAAATTAATTCTTTTCTAGAAAACAATCTAAACACCCCAGTTTGGTTTGATTTGGCTTGCTTTAGTTTCTTTATTTGATAACGTAAACTTACGTCGTTTTTTAAATTGAGTTCTACTGATGGAATTTAAAGTGACCCTTCTAGGTTGATTACCTAAGCAAATCTAATGAATCCTTTTCGCACCCCTATTTACCCATAATTGGTAAAGAGATAACATATACTTATCCTGTTACCAAGGGTACGAGCACAAATCGAAACATGAATGACCTTCACATGAGTAGAACACTGGTCGCTGATCCTATTTCCTCTAAAAATAGGTTATGCTAAGCCTGTCTTCTCGATTCGTATTGCACAAGTAAACTGTCTCCCATACTACAAATCTAAATATCCCTGTTTAACACAGGGGTATTCAGATACGAATTTAGAGTTACATCCTATCAAGCTACCAGTACAAGTAGGTCTACTTCGTTATTAATCGAAAAATCATATCCTGAGCTGTAGACTTCGATTATTTGCTTTGGGATTGGCATTAAAGAAGTGATGATATTTATCTGATAGCCCAGGAGACCAAAATGTGTAATAAGGTCGAAATTGAAGAAGAGGATACCAATTAGTATCGTACTAATAAACACTACTCCAGTCTACTGATGTAAACACAACTGTTTGACAAAGCAATCTGCTGGGACAAATTAAATGTTGCATCCTATCCAACTTACTGAACACTCAAACTTAATCGAAAAAAAAGAACAAAATAAATCAAAATTAGAATTAAAATTGAAATCATAGGTATAATTGAATTTATATGATGAATTTTTAAGGAAATAAACAAAATGTCAGTTTTATGCATTTTTCTTTATTATATCATTCTTTTCTATATTCATGAAATCCCTTATCACCTCATCTGTGGGTTAAAGAGCACAGCCTTTGCTTTATAACAAAGATGGCTTTAGATGTCTAAATTACTGTGACGAAGCTTGGTGATTTTCATCATTAAGGTTTTTCGGACTATTGTCTTCATCTTTATTGTTATTTTCACAACGTTTTGAGTAACAATACAGGAATACTTGTACCCAGTTATGGCTAACGGAATCAGAAAAGGTGACCCCGTGGATTTCTTTTCCGTGAAGGTTCCTGAGTTGGACAAACACCTGAAGGAGGCCAGAGGACATATCGATCGAAACGTTGCGGAAATAACAAGAAAGATGAAGACAGTCCGAAAACCTTTAATGATGAAAGATGGCTTTGGCATTAAATATTACGCGTCGGTTGATTTGTCATAAAACAAAGTAACCAAAACCTAATCAGCTGATATTCCTTCTTTTCTTCCACCAATTTTTTTCTTTCCTTTCAATTTCATTCTTTTTTTTTCTTTCGTCTTGAATTGCCCATTGGCTCCTCCCGTAAGTTTCCATTTACCCACTAACATCTATGATTTTTTATTCCTGCATTGATTGTCCTTATTATATCTACATAAATAATAAGACAATATTGTGTCTCTCCTTTTAAACAGGTAGACATACTTACATGCATTGCGTATAGCATATCTTCAACATTTTTTTATATATAAGTTAATTTCTAAACGAAATATACTAATCTAAAAATCTATTCGAGCATTATTCAATCAAAACGAATATTATTTGATATTACTTAGTTCCAACCTCTATGTCACAGACACTCCAAAACCAAAAATTCATGGCCCAGTCATCATAGACTACAGAATACACTTACTGCATTTCTGCAGAGGGGTAAAACTCCCTAGACGAGTACCCTGGATTTGACACTAAACAATCTGATGGTGAGATTTCAGTCATACTGAAGCTATATGGAATGCGGAGTAACCTTTTATTGTCATAATTACTAGGTTCTCTCTTGCTCATAGTGTTAGCACTTGATAGGGTTCTAACAAAGGGTCAAATAGAACTAAACTCATGCTCAACTGAATTGTTTGAAATAGAACTGTTTTGACATTTAACTGTGTGTAAATAAATGACTGATGTTTAATGGGTTTAGTAGTGATAAATAGCAATGCATGGAAGAATTGAACTTCGTTGTCAAAACTGAATTGTTTGAAATTAAACTATATGTATATTTAGCTGTGTGTAAACTATAAACTGTACTTATGCATATTGAAAGATATAAAGATCAAAAAGCGTACTAACTTTTATCAAGCTGACTTAATTCAACGTTTAATGACCCAAAAAAGTGTTGATACGCCGTAAAACAAAATAACCAACCAACTAACCAAAAACTCAAATCGCGTAATTTTGTTCAAACTGTGTATTAATTTTTAGACTGTTCTCCATTCACATATTTATCCGCCATTTATAAAAGTTGAAATTGGTTAGAGGAATGCATTGCTTCTATGACGATAGACAATACTCAACGAGAAACTGTTATTTTGAATATGTTCCCGTTCTTTTGTTTTTCTTTTCTTTTCTTTTCAGAAAGTATTTCTTTTGGTTTTTGGTTTAGAGCTACATGATTTTATGACTGAAATAAATCACTCAGGATCTGATTGATTTAACAGAAGAATCAGTGGACGATTCTTAAAAGATTTTTTATTCTCTCTTTATAATTGGTACTTTTTTAATAGCAAAGAAAGAAAGAAAGAAAGCTTTGGTAATGTTCAAAAAGTTATGTTAAAATGCCGTAATTAGATTCCCATTCGAAATAAGAAAAAGAGTCAGTCACTGTTTTCTTTTCATTTATGATGCTTTACGTGCTCAAAATTAAAATCATAAAAGGCGGCAAAATTGATTTTTTGACTGAAATTGCAGATTTTTTTTTTAAATAAGAAATGCTTAGATGTTGAATTAATTAGGGTTAAGTTTGGGGTTGGGTGTAAGTTTTAGACATTTAAAAAAAATGTTTTTTATGCCAAAGTTCATGAATAAAAAGTAAATGAATGAGACTTATTCCTATCTGCATTGTAAATGTAAGAACTACATTTCAGTTACCTTTAATATTAACGCAGCGTTCTATTTGACCTCTTTCCAAATATTCAAATAAGTCACCTATTAATGTTTGTTCAGTTGAATTTAAAAAGAAAAAAAATGTTTGAACAATAATATTAAATCATCATAATGCTAAATAATTTATGGACATTTTGAGCGAAATTCTCTTCCACAAATTGACATTCATATTCATAGCAAAGGGTTTCATAAAGATATATACGAAATGTGTATCAAAATATTCAGTCGACGGTGTTTGATAAACTGGATCCCCACTTTATATACTCCGTGCTGGGTACAATTACTAAACACATTGGTTTAAACTACCTGATTGTATCCTTGGCAGAGTTTTAAGATAATCCTTCCCAAGAAAAGGGGGCATCGGAATGAAACTAAATTCTATCGAGTGGCGAGGTTCCTATTTTGAATGAATTATAAGAATGGAAATTAAAATTAATGAAAAAAATGATTGAAAATGAAATATTCTTTTGTAAATAATAATGTTCCGTATGTTCGCTAAAAACTCATTTTTTTTGTAAATACCTAAAAAGTGCTGATTTAAAAAAAAATCTGACTAATTATTATCTCCATTTTTATTACGATATTAGTTTCTTAGTTATGGCATTGAAGTAAGTCAGATGGTGAGGCTCTAGTTCAAGAACTTAAGGAAATGTTGAATCCCATCTTTGTGATTACTACTCTCAGGTCCTCTTTGGCTAAAACTGTTAGTCAATATTAGGGTCCCATTTACGGTAAAATTTATCAGTTTCAAAATCATTTCCATTTGATAAGAATACCGGAAACCACTTAACTGTTCGCAAATTTTATGCTTTCCGGATATTTGAGGTTATAATTGTTTACAAAGTAGCATTATCATTTTTATTTTTTCTAGCAGTTTTTTACGACAGTTTTAATACGAGGGTTTAACTAGGGAAAGGAGTACTAACAATTCTTCTCCGGTCTGCAGAACTCTTCTCTGTATTTAAGCTGATTTTAAGTGTGCTGTGGTTTGGATGGTCTCGATTGTTCCATTTATTTCAGGTTACCCTATTCTATTTTCCCGGATTTGGGGGGCTTGATTAATCTCTTGCACAATTCCCTATGAATCACTTTTCCAACCCAGCAGTTCGTTATCTTGTACGCCTTTAGTGCCAATTTTCTAAATTAGTTTATTAAGTTATTAACGGTTTCATATCGGTGATCACATAGCTTACTCTTACTCTACTTACTTTAATCCATATGACTTAAAACCATATACTTTGAAAGAAATTGATAAGTCAATTTCAAAAGTCCAAACTTTCCGATTGTGAAAAATTAAAGTAAACAGGTTTTGGCTTTTGTCAGTGCGTTGACCCAATCTAAATCATGACATCTCTTGCCCACATGTAGGGATTAAAAAAACCCAGATATTTGATTGTTTTGGTTAAAGTGAAAAGAAATACTCTCTCTCAAGACGTGGACTGGGATCCTTTGTTAACCAAGACACTGTATTTTTGTTTGATTGGATGACTAATCAAAATCTGATCAGTGGAAGGGACACTTTCATACTGACGTAGATAAGAACATTTGATTGGTTGACCAGTCAAAAAGTAGTAAAAGTCTACAGAATTATCTAGATTTCTTAACCAATCGAGAATGTTTGTTGCCTTGGGAATCCTCTATAAAAACAGATGATTTTAGGGTTAGATGAGAGAAGAGATCGAATGTCCATACCAAAGACAAGACAATAAGAAAATAACATTCTCCAGGAACCAAAGACTCTCAAGCAAAAGCCTCACTCACCAAAAAATTGAATAAATACTAAATACTTCAATTGTCTGCCTCGCAAACACAACAAAAGCGACCATTTCTCTCTCTCTCTCTCTCTCTCTATATATATATATATATATATATAATCACACGAGGAAGGTGGTTACGCGTGTATAATGATATACACGCGTAACTACCTTCCTCGTGTGATTACGCAAAATCAAGAAACTGCTGATATGACATCAACGGCCGTAAGTAAACGCATTTTAAATCACAAACTGCACCAAAATGAAGATGAACGAATGTCCAATGTAATGTCTGCTTTTAGTTGATCTCGTGTATATATAGATATATATATTTCTTTTAAATACCCTGTTCGGTGGCAAAAACTGCTTGGTAGCGCCAGGAGTGGCAGCACCGCCTTGAGCTACCGAAACTGTGTTATCACCCTGGTTGGCGGCTGATGAGGCTAGGGTATCGCACGTGCTTTCACACGTTGTATGATGAAAAAAAATTACATATATTACTGTTACGCCATTATGCTTCAATAAATAAAAGATCATTGTTAACAGAGAGGTTTTCTGGTCTTTGAGCTGCCAAAACTCTAATAACTTGTCCCAACGAACTACTCCAGCCGTCAGAAGTCCTAGATAGTGTCATCCCCCGTCTATGGATCTTTCAAGCACAACGTGGGCACAGAGGGGTTTGATAAACAAACTACCTACAAACGCGTGTAGTAGTCAGGGAGACAAGGCCATAATAAAGCACCGTTTCCAGACATAGTACTATAATATAACTGCCTCAAATAATTTGTAATTTTTTTTAATTCAATGAAGGGGATTCTTGAAAGGATATAACAGGGTGCAAAATAATTTTATAAAGTAAAGCTACTTAAAGCTAAATGTATTGAACAGATGATTACCGTAAGATACGCGAAGCCATATAAATTTGACGTAGTGGCTAACATGCTTGAATGCAACTTCGTAGTAAGTGAGTTCGAACCCCACTCATGCTATAACATCCACTTTCAGTAAAAAGCATAGGGAAAGTTATAAACTCTCCTATCCCCCATGTATGACTTAAAAAGTTTCAATGCTATTTTTCCACAAGGATGTTTTTTTTAATTAAATAACCAAAAACGGTTGACGTGCCATTAAATAAAGAAACCAAATTATAAAAATGATTGCAGAAACAACTAACTCACCATCAAATAATCCTACAAAGTTTGACATGCCGTAAAATGAAACAGCTTAACCAAACCAAATCAAACCATTTTAAGAGATTTCTTAATGCACTAAGTTTACATTTGTCTAGATATTTTGAAGAACCAGTACGAAACACACTCATTAAAAATGGTCTGCTAGCCTAGACTTTCAGTTATTACATCTCTTTACACGTTTAAAGTATTCTTAAAAATATTTGAAGTCTTTTTTTATGCTTAGCAGATTAAAACATACTCAAAGAAAATATACTCTCTGACAGAGTTACAGATTTTTTATTTCATTTCTAACCCTGTATGCCGTCCATATTTTCACCGATTATCTTTCTTTCTTTTTCCTTTAATACATTAAACTTTATTATTTCTTTTTTATTCACTTAATTCTTTCTTTGATCTTTTTCGCTCAAACTGTTGACTCAATCGCCTGACGCCATATCATCTTCAAATCGGCTGTTCATATATGATCTTGAATGTAGACGTGACCAGAGATTCCTGGAATGTAAATCAGTCGAGATTTTTTTCTCGGAGCGTAAATGACACATTCGATCAACATCAAGCGATTTGCCATCCGCTCGAGACGAAAGATTACGTCACATCTTACGTGTCCTCATCCTTATTCAATGTTCACCCTATTCACAATGTTCAACTTGATGCGCTTTCGTTTTTCCTTTTAATTTTTTCAATCCTACATCTAAAAAATATCTTTAAACGTCTCCTTAAATGTCCGCTTGCCTGGTGTTAATCATAGCTCATTAAGAGAATTACTTCTTCAATAAAACATATCAAAGAAAAAAGTATGATATTGTATCATTTATTTTTTTTAACAAAAAATCAATTTTCAGTATACATACTATATTAACTAGGAATAATTACACTCGTTTCTTTTTTAATTACAAACATATTTCTTCTTTTCAGTTAAAGACACCAAGAATTTATTTAATGTGTCGTGAAATATGTAAGGTCGGTATACGTGTGAAATAAGACGTATTTTATTCCGGATAGAATACGACACAGTTTGGTACACCAACTAATGTAAGTAACCTTAGTTAGTCGATCGTGAGGCACAAGGCCTTTTTAAGAAAGGGAGCCGGGCGCATGGCTGCGGCCCAGACTCGCCCGGGGCCTGCAAAACGCATTTGGTCCCGTTGGCATTTCTCCAAAAAGGGGTAACTCAGACGCCAGTAATAAAGAGCCAAGGTTGGTGATTTAGAGGACGATTCCCTGAGGCACAAGGAGTGTCGGTCTTAGCCACGTGACATGATATCTGGGTTTTCCCTACACACGAGTCAGGTGACCGACAAAGACTAAAATTAATGCAAATAACCATAGTCGTATTTACTAAAAATGTATTTGGATAGTTTGTAGACTAGAATATCTTGTGAGATGTTCCAGCGTCATCATAACATCCCCCTTTTTTTTAATTGACTTCCGTTGGAAGTTGTTTTTTTTTCTTTTCGAGTTTATCTCCATTGTCCTAGAAAATGTCATTTTTGTTTATTTGAACGTTTATCCTAAGGAGCAAATAAAGAAGTAGGCGAGTCGAATAATCCATAAATAATCTTCATGTGTTAATCCTTCAGGTTATTTGCATCCTCTATGCATCTTTTCCTCAATTGGTTGTGATGTCTCTTAATCGTCTTTTTCGGGTCCTGAATTATATACATTAATCTACCGAAATATTTATCCATTACACAGTCTTCATGATTTCTATCTCGTTTCTGTACTCTTGAAAAAATATGATTTCTCCAAGTAAACAGGATTTTGCATCTGTTTCTTTTATTCTTAATAGGTTTTTATTTTCTTTTGGCAACTTTTTAGCGAATACAGATCTTATTTTTCTTGTGGACGTTAACTCTGCTGGTGACAATCCTGAATAAGAACTTGGGTTCGTTATCACACGGTATACGCTAAAAAATTATAGAATATCATCAATGGATTCGTTTCTGGTCGACTATTTTAATGTTTGTTAGAAAGTTTCTACAAATCTGTCAGCCTGTCCCTTAGTTCTTGGATGGTATGATGCAATAGTGGTGTGTTCCATCAAAAAGGATTTACAAATATCTTTGAGCTTTTTTTGCCGTGAATTTTGTCCCATTATCGGACATAGTTGTATCAGGTACACCAAATCTAATGAAGAATTCATGCAAAAATCTGATTGTGCCGTTATACGAAGGGTTTTTACATTTGATCACTTCCGGCAATTTTGAGAAATTGTCAACCACTATTAAATGAAATCTCTCTTCATTGGACCAGCAATATCTCTATGTAATCTTAAGCCAGTTCTGTCCGTCTTTGGTCATGGGGTAAATTTTACTAGGGGTGCCTTTGCTGCTAACGTGCAACCTCAGGAGGATTTTACATTTTCTTCTATTTTTTGTCCATATTAGGCCAAAAAATATAATTTTTAATTACAGCTTTCATCGTTGTTATATTGGAATGACTGCTATGGAAGTATTAATATTCTTTTTTTCAGTGCCACTTTTATCACTACCCGTTTGCCATACATCAAAATATCATCAAGAATGGGAAAATATTTTCACCGTCAACCTTTTTGAATAGTTGTGTGATAATCTTTTTTTCTCTGTGATATATTTATCTATTTTTTTCCTAATCATCTGGATTATCACAGGCAATTCCCGCACGGAGTAACGAAGCACGCTTTTTGTTTCTATTTTTAATCTTACGTTTGCAACTACAGTTTCCTCCAATGGTTCCCATTGTTTGGTGGGGTTAACCCAGATAACAAACCTGCATGCCCTATCCTCTTTTTTTAAATATTTTTTGTAGTTTTTCATTCGACTTAGTTTTCTATGTCTATTGATAAATCACATCATTCGTAAGACAGCACCAAGAAAAAGACTGTTTTTTGTTTGATATGTTATCTCTACCAAAGTTTTACCATTCTAAATGTGTAGTGCTTCTGTGGCATTTTCTTGGATTAGACATTTACAATTGGCCCATACATTTAGATTTGTCAATGAATGAATGCTATAACATTCCATTTGGAAATCCCTGATAAAATCAGAATTATTTTCATTAAATTCAAATATTTGGATTGTGAAATTTGATGATTGAGAGGAAACTGATGATGAGGAAAAAAGGACTTTCGTTTTAGAATTGAAAATTAGCAATGCCAAACTGACTGATTTAATTGGAGAACCCATGTTCAAGTAGAAATGCTTCTATTTTGAACGTGGTGATGCAGGATGGACTTATTGTTTGATAGTAAAATCGCTGTTCAAAAACGTGTTTCCATAAAATATTGTTAGTGTGAAATTTTTACAGATAACGAGAAATACATTTGTAGCGATTTCCTTGACTTTTTATTGTTGTAATTTGTGGTATAAAACAACTTTTTACTTAATTGTAAAATCTCTGGAAACATTAGTGTTTCATTTAAATAAAAACATTGTGATTTCGAAATTTAAACATTTTCATGAAATTCGAAATGAAATGAATTTATTTTACGGCAAACTTAAATCCATAAATTGTCCATGGAGAAAAGTCTTATTTAATTGTAAATCCCCGTCAAAATGACATTATTACCATAGAATAATGAGAAATTTGAAGGTTTCATAATACACGAATTGACATGAAATACAATATCAAGCAATTTCTGGATTCTATATTGTTGTAATTTGTAAAGAAATATCGAATATCAATGTTTTCAAAAAAGATAATAATTAAAAAGAAATAGAGTGATTTGCAAAAGTTCAGCCTTTTAAGCAATCCTAATATGA
Organism: Sepioteuthis lessoniana; assembly: GCA_963585895.1. NCBI lineage: Eukaryota > Metazoa > Mollusca > Cephalopoda > Myopsida > Loliginidae > Sepioteuthis > Sepioteuthis lessoniana. Next base: position 37,718,450 of record OY757928.1, on the reverse strand, counting down.
AAATATTAGAATTTGTGACCCTCTCGTTTGTTTATCTATTTTTAGTATTCAATATACTAGCTTTTCGAACGTCGCCGGAAGTATTAGTATAAGCACGTTTTATAAGGAAGTACATGCAGTCATTATAAGTGATTTCATTGAAAGTCAGTGTGGCCCACTTATGAAATATTAAGTGTTGTGTCAGTAACGTATAAACAACTAAAGCCAACTACAGGGCTATTTATCGAATAAGTAGGTATATACTTACCTTGCTTCATGTTTAAAAAATATCCGTACTGGCAACATTTGCGGTAAAAATTGTGAATATATTTAGTTATTCATGACGTTCAACATATTTGAAACCAGAGAAATGCCAGGTAGATCCATTAGGGTGCACACTCATTAACACACACACACATTTGCATATATATATATATATATATATATATATATATATATATATATGTGTGTGTATGTATGTATGTATGTATGTATGTATGTGTATACACATACAAACACACACAAACCCACGAGGTGCATACGATAACTTTCCAGACTTTTTTCGTATGGGCATTTAACATTGTTGTAGACTCTTTCAAATTCAGTATGTTATTGCTATATATCTTATGAGATAGCTGGCCAATTTTTATGATTTCAGCTTCAAATGAACAGCTACAGCAGCAATTGGATACACCATACTAAAGCCTGATTGTCACAGCTGGTGAATTTCAAAAATGCAATCTGACATTTTAAAACAACGTTATGCGATAAAATTCTGTTTTTAACCTTGAAAACATGTCAGAGAAACGTATGGAATGCTTCAAACTGCTTTTCGACCATCTTGCAGGAATTTGAGTAGCATAAGAGATTCACGGAAGGCAGGGAGTCTGTGAGGGATGATGAGAGGTGTGGGAGGAGTAAGGAAGTCAATACACCACAGTTGATTGGTAAAAGGGTTAGGGTTACTATGTTGAGGTTTTAAGGGAGTTCGGGAAGAGATTTCGTCGGAAGAGGCCAGCACTCTTCAAATCGGGTCAGTGGCATTTCCACACGGACAATGCACCAGTCTACAACTCCATCCTTGTCACAGACTATTTGACCAAGATGGGCATCAAGACAGATTCTCTGTCTCCCTATATTCCAGACCTTTTGGTTATTCCCTAAGCTCAGGGGCTGTCGTTATGAGACGAGGAGATGAAAGAGGCTGTGTTGAAGGTCATTAACACGCTCCTACAAGAGGACTTCGATGGGGCCTTCCAGAAGTTGTTGGAACGGCACAATAAGTGCAATGCAGCCGGAGGAGAGTACTTCGACGGGGACTTGAGTTTCGTGTGTGTACCCTCAATAAAAGTGCCCATACGAAAAATGTCTGGAAACTCGTATATGCGTTGATATGTGCTTGTATGAGTGTGTGTATTAATCAACATCTCCGCTCGGGGAGAAAATGAAACTCAGACATTGAGTCAACCCTATCATAACTTTGATACGTGCACTCTGTCACTGATAATGAATACTGTTAATTTCTTAACGTAGTATCTCTCTCTCTCTCTCTCTCTATATATATATATATATATATCATATGGTATTTTCGTTATACTTCTGTCGTGATATACCAATCACGTAGACTATACGACTTGATTTCTTGTTGGAATATACTTTTAGATATAAACATATGATTTTTTACATAATATTAACTCTCAACATCTGACATGGCCTAACTTTTTACCATTACAATAATGTATATTTCCATAAAGATTGAGACGGAAAGCGTTATATCATAACTGAATATGTTTTAATGGACATTCATTATAAAGATAATAAAGTTCATGCAATTAGAAAGTGTTTCGACGATCTGGAAAAATTTTGAAATGAAGTTAAAAATTGGCTTCGTGCTCAACATCAAGGAATGTTAAACAATATAATCTCTTAAGATTTAAGGTTTTGACAGATTTATCCCTACATTGCATACGAAAAATAAAATAAGCATAGTTTTTCAAATTATCTTTCTACTATTTTCATTACTTTTGTTTGCGTAATATGAAATACCAGAATGATTATTTTAATACGGGTTGGTGAGCGCACGCACACACACTCATAGGCAAACGTTTATATATATATATATATATATATATATATATATATATAATCATAATGAAATTAGTGTAAATAAAAAGTACAGTATATATATATATAGTCATCCTCAGACAGATCCGTTTCGTTCTATCAGAACTCATCAGTGTGGCTAGACAATAGCTTCCCGTAGCTGGGATCGAAACCCTGGTTGACTCAAACGCCAAGCCAAAGCTTCTAACCATTTGGCCACGAGGAGCCATTAGCCGCGAAGTAAATTTTAAACGGTTATGAATCACAATTACTATTGTTTACATCCATCCATTCAACGGCTGCCGTGACCTCAATTCATATACGAAGAGGCTTGCATGAACGCTAATGGCAACACGATTACTTCTTCGCCGGAGAACTCAACCTTACGGAGGGTAGGGGAGTATATATATATATATATATATATATATATATATATATATATATATATATACTGTGCATTTCATTCTCACAAATTTCCTTATAAATATATGATTCGCTCTCTCTCTCTCTCTCTCTCTCTCTCTCTATATATATATATATATATATATATATATATATATATATATATATATATTCGTTCGTCTGATTAAAGAAAAGAAAATGCTATAAATTAAAAAGTTCTGCATACGGATTTCTGTGTGGGATTTTGGGGTTTTAGTCAAGATAACAAGAAAACCCTAGAATACTACACTGAAATTCTATTGGGGAACTATTTATTTTAATATATATATATATATATATATATATATATATATATATATATATATATATATATATATATATGTGTGTGTGTGTGTGTGTGTGTGTGTGTGTATTTTTTATAAGAATATATATATATATATATATATATATATTTGAAGACTTTTATGGAAAAGAGAATGACATGTGAGCCTAAAGAAATAACTCCATCAGAATTATTCTATTATTCCTAAGAATCAAAATGGAACATTTAAAGACATTATCCCTATCGCGAAACATATCAATCTTACTTTCCATATTCTATCTCTTTTTTGTTATTTCACAAGATTCAATTTCAAACCTTAAGCACCCACCTACCTACACCTAATATATACGAATCCTTTGGAAGAAAAGTCTAGTGTGTCATTTATAAGCAATCCACCTGTTTACCTACTGACAGATATATAGTCAAAAATGTTTATGTTGGTTTTGATAACGTAGCAGTAACAGCCAGTGATAGATGCTTGGATAAATAAAATAAGTGTTCGACTGCAAACAATCGATCAGTCATTCAGTCAATTCAACCACCTGTCAATGGTCAATAAAGCGAAAAATGGAACGTCGGAAATACACACACACACACACACACACACACACACACACACATATATATATATATATATATATATATATATATATATAAGTAATGTTTTAATGAAATTTGAGCGAATGAAAGCGTTGCTTCAAAATCAGATTTAAATATTTTGTCAGAGGTCTAACTTTATCACAATGTGCACAATTTTTTAGCATATGAAAAAAATTTTTTAAAAAAAGGAAAAATCTACAACCAAATAATAGTAGACGGAACAATTTATGAATAATTGAAAATATACAATGGGACAGAGGTCTAACTTTATCCCAATATGCTAATTTTTTAGCATAAAAACAAAAGAAATAATAATAAAAAGAAAAAAATCTGCAACGAATTAACAGTAGACGGAGGTAAACATAATTTATCAATAATTGAAAATATGCAATTGAATCTTCATTCTACTCTAAAACAATAGCTTGCTGCTTTGAAATAAGACTATAAAAATCGGTATTGGATATAAGACATTAAACTGCATCCGATGGTTAGGCTCAAATTCTGCAGATCTGGGGGTGATTGAGTACCCAGTCATTTTCATTACTCCCTGGCCAACCATGACCCGTAATGGTAGTATATATTACATACCATGTCTAAGTCAAATAGATCTATTTGTAAATTATTCGTAAACAATGGAACCGTGTACGAAAACCATTATTAAATACCGACCTTATCTCTATGATACCTAATTTTATATTGGGTGACATGCCTTTAAAATTAATTTTAAAAACTCAGCCAAAGAGGAGAAGGAATTCTACCCAAGAAAAATGATATCCCCAAAATTGTAGTGGTTTTCTTTTTTGTAAAAATAAAAGGGTTTTATAAACAACATTAAAAACACTTAAAACTAAAATTAATAAACCTTTTTTTATTAATTATAATAATTTTGAAATGTAATTAAAAATGTTTTTAATTGATTTCAACCATTTTCCATAGTATTCATTCAAAAATTCTGTCAGTTATATCTATAAAGAACTCAAAAATATTGATATATAATTGCAGAAGGATTTTTTTTATATTATCAGTTTTTGTTTTGTATATCTTATCTTTCGGTTTAGTTAGGCTGAGAACCTTTCGTCTTAGTGAATGGGTTAGTTTGGTGCACACATTGGGCAGACGATTTTGGAATTCGAAAAAAGTCAGTTTGTTGAGATTCGACGCTAGAGGAAAGAAGTTGATTTTCGGAGCTCGCTGAGGCCAGACCAGTAGTTTGCGGCGGGGTGCCGCACGTGGTGGGGTCAGATGGAAAAGACAGCATAGTAAGAAATTATGTCTCTCTCTCCTCATATCGAAAAACCTTAAACACAAAAAGGTAAATAAAAGTTTCGTACCTGAACCAATTTCGTGTTTTTCGGGATTCCGTATGTATATTTCACATATTTGTATCTTGGTTCTATTTTGAATATTTTGGTGGACTTATATGTTACAATATTGCAGTAAATGGAAATTAGAATTTAAATTGAATCTCTTTAGTATCCAATAAATTAACAAAGAAAATTTGGTGGAAACGTCAATTAAACATTTTCATAATTTTCCAAGGCTTTATTTTTACTAACTCTCAAATATTGCTACAAATGCAAATAAAACTTTCAAATGAATCTTTTAGTCTTCTTTACAGCAAACTAATTATTATTGTAATAATTGCTACAAACAGCAATTAACTTTATAGTGAATCTCTATGACACGCTGTTGACCAATTTACCAATATTGCTATAAATATCAATTAAACTTTTTCGTGAGACTCTTAGCCAGCCTTTTGATCCAATTACCAGTATTGCTACGAACATCAATGATATTTTTATATGGATCTCTAAGACATCCTTTTGACTCGTTTACCAATATCGTAACAAAAAACAATTAAACTTTAAAAATAATCTCTAAGGCTTCTTTTTTGCCAAGCAAACAAATATTGCCGTAAACAACAAACTGGTTTTACTTGAGGTGTGTTTTTTAAAACCTCCTATCAGGCTTTTTAAATTTTCTAATATACCCGGTTAAAATCTGTTACATTTAATCAGATTTAATTCATGCATAAGTTGTATGTATTCAGATCTCAGCAGGGAATTATCGTTTGATATTTGTAAGTTGTGACGTTTTCTCGTTGTTTTAAATTGATGGCCCGGGGTAATTGCGACAAATGAATTACAAAAACAAGCACAAGTTTAAAAAACAATGATTAAATCAAAATTAATATTAATAAATCTCTAATAAAAATTAACAACAGCACTTGTTGTATTTTACAGTGTCAACCGAAACGTTGACACATTTTTTTCCTTTTCATTCTCTATTTCTTTCTCGCTCGGTGTGACGATAAGGATGAGACTCTCAATGCACGTAAGGATGCAGTATAAGCCTATCTAGTATTTATGATACAGAAACACCGAAGGACATATGCATGTACATATTAAATTTCTTCTTTACGGTTGAATACACGTCTAATATTCTTCGTTGTTCGTTGGGGCTGGCCGCGTAAATTCAGGACATAGATGTACGGGTTCTTGGAGGATAAAGAAAGGGATGGTAGGGTTACGTTGGGAATTTATTGAAAATCGATATTTTGTGAATGTGAATATCAGGGTCTTTGTTTATATTTGTTGGTAAAATTGAATGTGGATAGCGGTCATTCGAGAAAGAAATGGAGGGCACCTCGGATGGTGTAATGGTTAGCAAGGTAGACTAGCAAACCTACACGAGTGAGTTCGATTCTCATTGGGTGCCCCATTCATGCGGCCTTGTGCTACACATAAGCAAAAAGCTTAGTAAATTAACATTCGAGAAAGAAATGGACATGAAGATAGACAGATACCAAGCTAGCTAGATAGCCAGATAGATAAATGGTGCATGTATTCAAAATGTATTCATACAAATGAGGCAAAGGATAAAAGGAGATACTAGATATACTAGGCAAACTGAAAAAAATATAGACATAACAAAAAGAGAAGAATTGCCCAGTCGGTTGGGACGATATAATACACCGACTGCTTCTCTGCAGTGTGGTAACCCTCACTCTAACGAGTGTTGGAGATATGGCATTATACAATCTGATATTGAGATACCAGTAATGTTAGAGCTTTGAGAAACACGGAGTACCCCTTCATAGCCATCCCCCCCCCAGGACCACTCTGGCTCGGCCTGGTAGCTCCTCATAGGTCCTATCTATGGGTAAAATAGAAGTAAACTGGGTACTTATGCTAAAAAGAATTGTTTGAAATGGAACTGTTTTTGACATGGAAACTGTACTTACGCTAAAGTAAATTGTTAGAAATTGAACTGTTTTGACATTTACCTGCGTGTAAACAAAAAAACTATACTTATACTAAAATATATTGTTTAGATTAGAACTATTTGACTAAACTGATAGCTTGAAAGAGAAAGTTTTTTTTTTACAATTAAACTGTATACTTATGCTTAACTTAACTGTCTGAAAAAAAACTGTTTATTTTTATTAAAATAAATCTGGCTTTAAATAACCTACAAAGGTTGATATGCCATTAAACACGAACAAACAAGTAAAAAGAGAAAAAAAAACGAAAGATAATGTCAACAAATACATATATACACGTGTGTCTGTGTGTATAACTCAGTTACATGTTAAATAGCATTACTGTTGTTTTTCCAGAAGAGTGATTTTGACATTTAATAACACTGGAAGATTGATTTTTTATTAAACAAAGAAACTGAAATCAGTGATTGCTTGTATTAAACAGCTATAGGCTTATATATATATATATATATATATATATATATATATATATATATATATATATATATTCTTAATTCTCTCAAAGCGTCCTCAATATTGACATTTTCAAATGCTGTTAAATAATGAACTTTTGCTTCCACATATTCTTAAAAAATTCTAATTATTTTCACACAGAACAATTTAGCCCATAGATATATCCATAACAATTTCTACCACTCCGGCACAGTAAGTAGGGGTTATAGAAAACACCGACTGCATCTCTGCAAGGGGATTAAAAAAAAATCCCGCAACGAGTGTCCTCGATATGAAATTAAATCAACCGATAATATGACCCCAGTAATGCTTGCGCTAAGGATAAGTAGGAGAACCCTTTTAATGCCATCGCTTCTAGATCCATTCCGGCCTGGAGTGGTAGCACCTTATAGTGTCCTATCTATTTGTTTTATTTCGCTCCGGCCAAACAAATGGCAACACAATAATAAGGACGAAGACGTTCTTTCGAAAAAATATACCCTCACTTTATTGAAAGGTTGTGTGTGAGAGGGAGTTGGAGACCGAACAGAACTGCAACATATATTGACCCCCACTCTATTGGCTATAACGGCGTTTCTTTCCCGTTCTCCCGTGTTGCTCAACCAGGGGCCTGAGGCCCACTCTGCTAGGTGCTGGCTTTCTCTACCGCATCTTTTCACCAACTGGTCTGGTCTCCAAACTAACAGACATCCTGTCTTCCCCGAGTTATATAATAGTTCAACGTCCCGTTCTTCTTGTGGGCGTTACAAATTGCTCTCATTCAACCCATCCATGATCAAGGCTATACTCTGCTATTCCTCGACCAGATGCACCTGTTATTTACATAGGTGCATTTCCTTTTTTGACAGCCAGGTCGGGTCGCAGGTCAATATACAACATATTGGTCAAATAAAACTGCACATTTAAACTTAGTTCAAGCGAATGACTTATGTTAAATTAGGTAGCTCGAAATAGAACTGCTTGATCATTTAACTGTGTTTACACAAATAACTGATGTTTAATTGAGTTGTTAGGGATACATAAAAATACTTGCGACCATATAACTCAGAGCAAACGAATGAGTAATGTTGAATTGAATAATTAGCGTTCGGATATAATGCTTGTAACCGACTCAATTTCTGCAAACAAATGATTAATACTAAAAAGAACTATAAGCGCTAGATAGCAATAAATGGAACTATTTAACAAAGTGGCAAATAGCAATAAAAATGTGCAAAAAAATGAGTTATAATCCGTTTAAAAATGAAATTAACGACACACCAATTATATCATATATATGTATTTAAATGTGTGCAAACAAATAACTAATTTGAAATTGTTACTGTTACATAGCAATGCTTGAAACCATTTAAATGTGTGCAAAGAATTGATTAATAGTAAATAGAACTGTTCGTTTTTTATTGCAGTACTTGAAACCATTTAACTGTTTACCAATAAAAATGAACTCTTCCTTATTTAAAGATGTTATCAACAAAATGTATATACAAATCATATTTATCTAGTATGAATGAAAGAATAGGATTTGGAATTAATTAACTTACAATAGTTTATATGCAATAAAACCAAACAAAACTATGACTCCAGGTTAGAGTGCATCTGAGAATAATGACATTAAAAGGGCCGTAGAACCTTCCAAGAAATGGGGTCTTATCACTGGATGCAGTCTAGTGTCATAAACTGAAAACCTCTTTTTTATAGTAGAGGGTCTTTCCCCTCTGCAGAGGATAATCCTCATATTCTTAGCCCGGCTTACAGGGATTTCTATTTTTCAGTTCAGCATTGTGGTCAGGGTCGTAGGTGTGGGTTGTCCCTAGTCGCATAGGTCGTAAATCGAGAACTATTTGTATGAGTTTATTTACCAAGCTCCTTTACGAGATTGCAAGCATCATGAACATTCAGGGATTAGTGTCCTATTTTCGTGTTAGACGTTTCTATTTATAGTATATGTGAAATATAACCATGCAAGAATACTAGGATGAAAATAGAGATTGCCCAGTGGCGATGGCAAACATATTAGTCTTATGGTCCACTGCTGATGCAATTAAATCGTTCCTTACCGTGGGTCCTCTGTTCTGCAAGCGTCAGTCAAATCTCATGAATAAATGTGAATATATATATATATATATATATAGTGGGGTAAATGTTTGTGCGCATTTAAGTATTTGAGCATGTATGTGCGTGTATATACTCCTATATGTGAGCATGAATAGATATATATATGTATATGTGTATATATGTACATACATATATAGATGGAGAGAGATTAGTCTCTCTTGATTTAGAAATATATATTTATACATACATACATAAATATACATACATACATACATACATAAGTTTGGATATGTATATGTACATATGTATACATGTATGAATAAATATAAGAATCTATATATATACACATATATATATATATATATATATATATATGTAATATATGATAGTTGGTGTGCATATATACAAATACATAAATGAATATGCATATATATCACTCTGTACACACCTATAAATGTATAGAGAGCAATATATATATATATATATATATATACAACTTCCACGCACATATATAGGAAAAGAAAATTAGAGAGTGAGAGAGAAAGACGAAGAGCATGATACATATATATATATATATATATATATATATATATAAAGGGGAGAGTGTTTGTGAGTATGAAGGAGTTATATATACTTACATACGTACGAGTGATTATATATATATATATATATATATATATATACGCGTGTGTGTGTGTGTGCGTGTATAAAAATACATACATGCACGTGCATATATATCTGCGTATACATGCCTTGTAAAATACAGACAACGTTGAATATAATTCATATATTTTAACAATTATCACGCTTATGCTAGGAATGCCGATCTTACGTTTACTGGCTAACGTAAAGTTGGCTGGGTTTCGATCTCAGGTTAAGACGTCTCGTGTGTATAGCCACACTGATGAGTTGTCATGCAACGAAACAGTCTGTCCGTTGATGACTATGTATATATATATCAAGAGAGAGAGAGAATGAGAGAGAGAGAATTAGAGAGAGAGAGTGAGTGATATATATATACATATATATATATATATATATAGTGAAAAAGGAGTGTGTTAGTGAGTGTGAATAAAAGGGAGACACATAATCTTTAGCAAATACAATGTAGAAATTTGTTACTTCCGCGTTGAATCTGCCTCAGGCCATCATCAGTAGGATTTTATTTCAAGATTGTTTACATGCCAAGTCTGAAAGTCCTACGAACGCTTGGAGTTAGACATCTTTCATCTGTAATGTTCAAATGTTTCGTATATCAGCATTTGTGGGCTATTTAGTTCGAAAGCTATGCAGCTAAAAATAGTTGTCATATCATTTGACCTATAACTTGGGCGGAAAAGAGATTCTGAATTTTCCCATATTTGTTCGAACAGAGGAACATACACTGCATATTAAAAACTGCAATTAAAGTGGGGATTAAAGTTTAAAAGTTGAATTGGTTTTGGGATTGTTTTATAATAAATATTTGGGTTTCCAATAATTTTCATGAACATTTTTCAGTCTTCAGTATTATAAAAAGTGTCTCTTCTCTTTAATATATATGAGTAAATTTGGCGACCGGAGTCGGAAACAACCCGAAGGCTCTCTTTTCATCAGCTACTACACGTAAGTGTAGGGGAGGGTTCTTCTTCTTTCCCTGAATTGCTCCACTTTACCATTGATATGTACTTTACAATGCAGACTGTTATGCAAGGGTTTATTAAGTACCTTTTTTTTGAGTCTTTGGTATGTCTTTGGATTAAGCCCCCGGTCATATATATATATATATATATATATATATATATATATATATATATATATATATATAACGGAATTTCAGGTTGATCTTCACGTATTAGAGACGAACAGTTCTGTTTAATATATGAAATGTTGGATTACTTTTACGGGTGAGTAATTTATAATGGTGAAAGTTTGTCCAAAACCAGTTGCACTTCTTCTATAAGCTTATTAGAGAAAAATAATGCATTATTGTGAAACATATTCTCTTGAAAACACTTTTCATATTCTGAACTCATAGATTTTCCTTTCCTTAAAGCGGTCACCTTACCAAAGCAAGTGAGTTTAATCTAAATCTAACCAACTATTTCTTCAATAACTTGGATATATATATACATATATATATATATATATATATATATATATAGTTATTCATACGGACGAGCAAGGGCTGGAGGACCAGCTATAACCTATCTATAACACCGCTGTACTGTAAAAGGATGTTGCCTGGAAAATCTGCTGGAAGCGAGGGACGATGAAGACGAGCAGTGATAAATGGTCAGGAAAATCTGTGTTAGCGGCAAGAAATGATGATGATACATACATATAGAGATATATACAACTATATACATATTCACACACACACACACACACACACACACACACACACACACATACACACAGACACACACACGTATATATATATATATATATATATATATATATACACTTTCTTTAAAGAAAAAAACAAAGACCGGTTATTTTAGGATTATAAATTTATTTCCATCCTGTTTTGCGTTTCTGATGTAAACCAAAAACACGAAGAAAAAACGCAAAACAGGATGGAAATAAATTTATACTCCTAAAATAACCGGTCTTTGTTTTTTTTTTCTTTAAAGAAACAATTGTTCTGTAAAATTAATTACATTGAGCTCTCTGCCATGAAAATTTAAATGTTCAGCTCTTGAGTGATTTTCTTGTCCTGAAGGAATTACTTCTAACTCTGGTTTAACTGGACCGAATAATACTATATATATATATATATATATATATATATATAAATATATATATATATATATATATATAACTTTAGTATATATAACTTTTGTATATATACAGAAGGATGTTACGATAGATTCAACGGTTCATTTTTAGCATTTTTATATGACTTCTCATGATATGTAGTTTTATCAATAAAATCATGAAATTTATGAATAAGCTTTTGTCTTGTATTCCGTTTATATTTAGGGAGTCAAAAGGTTTCAGAGGAGTTTACGAATTTGATTTATAAACGAAATGAATTTAATCATGCAACAGATTTTTGGTATATTTTGAAGGATCCTTTTTTCTTTTTAACTTTTTAGAATCAGCTGATAATGCCTCCTTACAAAGAATTGTTCATGCAAAGTCTATGTGATTTGAACAAAATTAGATTTTGTAATTCCTGTACAAAAATGCCGGAGCTTTATCAACATGTGTGTTTCTTTATGTAACCTCTACATTTCCCCAATGAGTCTACTGTATAATGTCGTAAAAGAATACATGCCGTTTTCTAAAAACATGTGTATTGTGAGTGTCAAAAAGTCGAATTCCTTTTGATATATAGATATAATATATTGGATTACTGATTGCGTTGATATTTTAATTGATGCCAATTTTTTCCTTAATTTGTTGGTGTCCATGTTTATAATTCTTTATTGCATAATCCAAACGATTAACCGTTAGTTTGCTTTCTTTTGCCGGAGAATAGATTTTAAGTGGTCCGGACTATCGTATATCAGCTTCGGCTGGCATTATTAACTAATAGTCTATTTTATAATCATTATCTTTGAATAAGTGGGTAAATTAAACAATCCTTTTTGATGAAGCAATTACATAAGTTAAGCTTATTTCATTGTAGCCAACAAATATGCCTCAGTTGTTCCGGTCATCTAATGTTGTTTTATTTTGTACTTATGGATCGAAATCGAACAAAAATATGCATTTTATTTAATTCGGTTTAAACCTTTGCTAATATGTCAACGCGTTTTTAATACATATGTTTTGAATGTACATAAGTGCCATAAAGCCGTATGTTTGGGGCAACTGTTATTCTAAGTGTAAGCAGCTTGCTATTCAAGGCGTTGATTCAAAGTGCTGGACTGTGGCCACGAAGTAAGCGAATTTGGTCTTCATTTGCACAAAGACGTTCAGTTTTGGATTAATACCCTTTGCGAAAGGTATGCGCCCTCTTATTCCACGGCTATGGCTTAAACGATATCTGTTTGCTTCTTCCACTAGGATGGTTTCGGCATCAAATACCGCATGAAGATAGATATGCCATTAAACAAAAGAAACCAGACCAATCAATAATGGGGACTGCGTAACCTTTCGGTCGAACAGGTTTTTGGTTTGTATTTTTTTTTTTTTCGGTGAAGAAGGGAGTATTCTTTTTGTGCTTAATCTTATTATTGATTAGTAAATTTTAGAAATTTCCACTCGTAAACAATTATCAAAGCGGATGAATTTTCGCGCCCATATCGGGCAATATCGCAAGGGTTTTCTTTTTGTATCTTGAAATGTATCCGATTTTGTTTTAGAGAATTAAAAGAAATTTAAACCAGAAAAATTGTCAACAAAATTTAGCGCATAGTTGGGTCCATCTTTTATTTACTACTTACAATGTACAAGATCCAATATTTTCCAGGATTTTTAATTGGGGATATATTTTTTTTTATATCCAGTCATTTTGATGTGTGAGAACATTTCCCAATTTAAATCTTTATTTTTATTAATAGCATTTAATTCCTTCAATTTTTATAGTGATTTTTAAGTCTATTTTTTACAGTGATTTAAATTTTTATGCCAGGCTTTTTAATATTTGGCAATTTTTGACGATAGAACATTATGCTAATAGTATAATCGCTATTCTTCATATCAAATTTTTACCGAACATATACGATGATTTGGAACAATTACATCTAATACCAATTTTTCTGTGATCAGATTCGAAAACGTTCCACTGTTAACTAGTAACGCCTAAGTATTTGCAATGGTATAGTCAGGAAACAAAAAGAAATATGTTCGTTAGAAGATTCTTTTGACAAAAGAAACTGTTTTTTACATTGTGTACTTTCATGACCATCTTTCCACTTGTATATTAATCAAAGTTAAGGATTTTTCTGCTATTTTGAGGAAGGGCATTTTTGTTAAGGAATTGCGATTACTCTTTTGATAATCATTGAATTGATTCCAGGAAAATGGCTATAATAGCAACTAAAATATCCAAAGGTTTTTCTTGTCGTTTCTGTTTTAATTTTCCTTATATTTTTATATTTTGTTTACTTTAACATTTTTCCGTCCTTTCAAATTTTTTAGAGCAACTTAGAAATCAGTGAACGTCTGAGTTTTTGCTTCTGTTTAACATCAATCATAAATATTTTTAATTTCACTGGCAGTTCCTTTAATAAACTTCCTATTAATAAATTATCGTTCATAATTTTTCCAAATGTTTTAACAATGTCTCTGCTTTTTCTGCTTGATTTCCCTTAATCCGTTATAGTCTCTGTTGTATTTTGTGCGGATAAGTTAATTCAATATATAGCGAAATGTTTTGGGGTTTCGATTTAAGAAATAACGCTTTCCTAGCATAGTTAAAGCTTTCCTGTCGTTGTCTTTAGCATCTTGCATTCCCTGAGGCAGTTTTCACTCTTCAAAACGTGGAAATTATTACGCAAATTCACAAGTATATTTTCTACAAAATCGCTATCGTTTATGTGTATGCAAAATAATGTTTGAATTCTCGTATATTCTAAATATTCCACAACCCATTACACGTATTTACTTTCTTTTCCATCAATAAAGAGGGTTCTGGGGCCATAAACCTTTGCTAGGAGTGACATATTAAACAGGTAGACACGGAATAAATGTGTAAAATCATAAAAGATTGATGTAATGTCCTGAGTCAATAAGAATTGTTCTATCCAGTTCAGCATGAAATACAGAATCAGGAAGATGCTCATTTCTTGCAGGAAACGTCGTATGAAATTGCCTACATGAGTCAGATTTTTTAAATAAGTAATCAGAAGATTTATTTTACACAAAATTCAACTAATATTTCATTCAGGAAGAAGGTTATGGCTTATACAAAGAATTATTCAACATGAACTAACAACGTTTGCCGACACGATCAACTATGGAAAACCTTAAAATAGTTTTAAGATTCTTTCCACAATTTAAATTGACAGTCTGATTTTTTGGAGGTATGTTTACTTTCAATTAGATATGCCAAACTGCGTGTTTAAGTGAAGTGTCTTTTGACAGCCGACTGATTTGCATATTTAGGTTTCTGCTGGTATTTGTTTTAGCGATTCAATTTACATGAAAATTCCATTGTTCATGTTTGTTTTGTTTTTTGGAATATTTGGTTTTCCATATTTTCCTCCGTATGGTTTGCAAAAAATTATCCCATTAATTTAAATAATTTAATCTAGGCATGTTTTATGAAACGATGATGTTCGATACTTCATTTTTTTTCGAATGAAGAGAATTTACAGATTTGTCCAGATGATTGTTTAGTTCTAACCTTTAAATTCATTCACATCTTCATCAGCTAAAATAATTTACCTTCTCTCTCTCTCTCTCTCTGTGTCTCTCTCTCTCTCCATATATATATATATATATATATATATATATATATATATATATATATATATATATATGTGTGTGTGTGTGTGTGTGTGTTAGATAAAAAACATATAAATCCGACAATATATAATTATGAAAAGTGATCCAAAGGATTTATTCCATTATCTATAAATATAAAAACAAAGATATTTACTTCTTTTGGGCGAATTCAGAATGATGTATATGTGTGTAATTGAGAAATGTTTACTTTTAATTAAGCTTAATTTAAATTATTATTTTGCATTACCCGGCATTTTCAGCGTATTAATTGATTTGGCATATAAGTTTACCTCGAGATTTTTAGCTCAAAAATCTGAATTAGACTTATACCTCCTTTATCGGTGTTAAGGTGTTCACGTGGCGCTGTTGCTAATGTGATGGACTGAAACAAGGTAGTTAGTGACATGGCAATGAGTGACTTCAAACTCGTCATGCTAATCATTTTCGAATGATTACATTTGAGAAAAGTTTGAACTCCCTTATCCCACTATCTTGGTGTTAAATAATACCTCTAATGTCCTTCTACAAGGATAATTTTGGCATTAAACAACCCACGAAAATTGATATGTCTTTAAAAACAGAAAAACTAAATACTTTGAAATATATATATATATATATATATATATATATATATATATATAGAGAGAGAGAGAGAGAGAGAGAGAGAGAGAGAGGCAGAATGGGGAAGATTTTCATCCCTGAGTTGAAATTTGGTTGATGGTAACACAATTTACTGCTGGTGGAACTCCTTGTAACCCGGCTATTCTCTCACGACTTGGATTACTTACTGCGTCTGTATTTTTAACTGGTCCTTAAAGGACTTATTTATAATGGTTTGGTTTTACTTTATGGCATATGAACCATTGTTGGTTATTTAATCCAAAATCCTGCTTATATATTTAGTAAATGATTTCTACACACCTGTATTTAGATACACACAGTTGAATGATCGAACTGTTCTAAGTTTTTGTTAAATCGTCACATGTACTGCTATGTATCCATAAAAATTTAATTAAACATTAATCATTAGTTTTAAAGAAAGTTTAATGATCAAAAACTCCTATTTCACACAATTCAGTTTAGCATAAGTCGTTTCTTTGCACATATTTTTTAATATCAAAGGGTTCTTTTTGATAGGCCCTTTTCTAATGCTCCCACTCCGGCCACGAGTGGACCTGAGAGCCATGCAAATGAAGGGGTACTCCACATTCCCCAAAGCTCAAGCACTACTGCAGCCTCACCAACGGATTGTTTAATATCATATCCAGTATACTCATTGTGACATGGGGGGGTTCCCCTATACAAACATACAGTCGATGTATTCTACTGTCTCAGCTGACGGGCTTTATTTGTAATTATTACCTTTTTCATCAAATTCTATTTCCCAAGTTTCCCTGTTCCGATTCCCTACCTTCGCTTTAAAAAGTTAATTGATTTTCCTTAATGAGTTTCTTATTTATCGATCAGTTACGCCAAAATTTAAAAAAAAACAATTTTTTAAAAGTTATTTTAATATCTTAACGTCATTGACTTTCTTCATAAGACTGACTAAAAAGTTAACCATATAAACCACTTTAAAAAAAAGAAATATATACCAATATCTTTTCGCTAATTATTCAAAAATAACATACATGTTTTTTCACTTTTCTAAAACAACAATTGAGCAAGTAATTTAAATTAATTATAAACTGTTTATCCTGTTTGTAGCTGCTGTTATGAAAAAAAAAATCTTTCCAATCGGAGAGCCCAATATCACATATTAATAGAATATTTACATACAGATCAATTTATATTTTCTAATTTATCCGGCAATTCCTGAAAATGCTCTCATAAATTATGTTTTTAGCTATTTTTTCTGAAACCATCAAATTTAATCTTTAATTTTTTGGCACTCTGACTGTTTTTTATTTGGTTATTTAATTTGTTCCAAAAATATGTTATTCCATTAACAAAAAACTCAGTTGGTTCACAAAATTTTTGAAATCTGTCTGGTCAGTAAATTTCTAGTTTGAGGAAACATATCTAAAATACGTCTACCCTAATTAGAAATTCCATTATTTTATTTGGAAAGTTTCAATTCCAATTAATATGACAATATATGCACTCAGTAATAGTATGTAATTTTGAATGCTAAATTTCGACAAAATATTTTCCTTTAACATAATTCAATTTTAATTGAAAAATAACCTTATTTTTCTTTCCTTTTAAGATATCTTTTTCGAAATCGATTATGGAAACGGAAAATAAAAATGTTATTCCGAAGATTTACCAAACTAAAATGGCACTTTTCGACCGCTTTCTTTGTTAACATTTATGATTGCCCTTCGTATCTTTAATGATAAAAATATATTTAGTGCTTGTTTAATTACTTAGTACAAGTAATTTTAATTTTTAAATACCTCACATAATAGAAAAAATCGCTGATCATATGTAGTTGCGTACACGCAAAGCAAATTGCTGGGGTCATTAATCATTCTCAGACAAAAAGTGATCCAACTTAAATTAGCAGTCTGCCAACATTTCCTATATTCCAAATAGTGTTTCAACCTCTGATTTTGAGTGCAAAAGGTGTGATTGGCAATAACCCAACTCTGAAAAGAATAGTCTAAACTAATTATTCACTTCAAATTTATATTTCTATCTTTATGCACCAAACTCACCTAAGCTTATAAAAAATGCATTTTGAGATAGCAGTCACAAATTTTGTTTAGTTCTCGTAATAAAAAAGAGAGATACATTGTATACGAATATATGGGCATGCATATAAATTTTTACGGATGCATAAATCATATATGAACACACATTAGCATATATCAAGCATATATGACCCTTTAGCAAAAACAAGATGAAAAGTTGACGATAAGTTCACTGCTAAGGAAAAAAGTCAGACACGTTGGTACTAGAAGAATACCCTTCACGTTATTAATGTGTCTCAGTCTCCCTTTAGACCAGCCTTTAAAAAAGTATGCATGAAGTGGAATCTTATAATTTTTGACTCGATATAGGAAATACCCTCCAGTTCCATAAATTTTAAGCTATCCATAATGGCAAAATAATTTCAAGATACGAGATTTAGGATCAGTTTTTCTTCTACTAGCAAGTTACTACCTTTTTAAAGTCCTCAAATCCCACGTGATCGTTCATCGCACTTACTCCGTGAGATCTCCTAGTTGATTCCATGTCGGTTACTGGGTTTCACCGGGGGGTGAGAGAGCTGCTATTATATTACAGTAAGACAGAGTAGGGTCTTTAATTGGGCAACTGACCCATGATAAGGAAAAAAACTGAATTCAAAGCAATGGAATGTTCAGCAAAGAACCACACCACAAAATAATTCAGATATTACGAAACAGCAGCACCATCTCAGATGTGGCATTCTTGCAGCCCTCTGATTTTCCAGGATGCAGGATAGTTTAGGAGATAGTTATTTTCATGCAAGAAAAAGAAAATACAATGTACATTTACTAGAATGCGCGATTTTTTTAAAGATTACCGTAAAAAACAGCTTAAATACGTATATTTCGCACTGTTTTCAATGTGTTTTGTGTATCATAACTTCTGTAATTAAGTCAAAAGTTTTAGTATAGCCAAATATCAGATACTGTTGAGGCAGTTACGATCATGCTAGAAATATCATTCATAATGCTAATATAAATATTTGCACACGAGCTTTATTAAAATGATAGTTTATTAACAGAACTTAAATATATTTTGAACAGTTTTCAATGATTTTCTATATTGGCCTAATGAGTAGAGTGTTTGATCCCAGGTTGAGTCATACCGAAGACTTTAAAATGGTACTACCTTGCCTAACGCTCAGCATTATAAGGTACGAATCAAGGGTATAGTGAAGCAATCCAGGGAAGGCGTTGCGCCCTCCCCTAAACCTCGGTGTCGTAGCTATTGAAAAGTGGGCCTTAGGTTCACCCTTGACTAAGGTCAACAACTTGATTTTCTTACATTTTCTCAACAGCTGAAAGTTTTTAGTATTGTCGCATTACATTTAATAGTATTTCAATTATTTACATTTACTTTTACGATTATTAATCATTGGTTAAAATTTGATTTCACGGTGGAAAATGAAGCTTCTTTTAATGTATTAATAATCTGATCGAGCTGAGTAAAGAAAAATTCCTATGTGAATGTTGGACAAGATAAATATAGTATTAATAAATATCCCAACGGACATGACCAAACTGAACGTAAGAAAAGTACAGAGAAATTTAAAATACACAAGCACAGAAAAGAAATGGAATGAAAAGACCGAAACAATAACAACAGAGAAAATGAAGGACATAATCCTGCAGATATTAGCAAAAGATACCGGAAAAAGATTCTACAATTCAAATAGAAAAAGGATCTTCCAAAATGATTAATGAACATTCTACTAATTAGTCAGTAAAAAAAAAAATTAAAAAGGTTAACAGACAAATGCAAAGGAAACAAAAGCCTTCAGGGGAAATTCAGGGAAAGAAAAATCACAACAGAAACGATAAATTGTTAAATAACGTGAAAAGGAGTGTTTCAAGGAACTGGAATATGAAATACCCCTGGAATCATTATAAACAATGATCAAAACACTTAACCTATCCTTCCATAAAATATAATTGATAATCAATGAGAACTTTTGAAAATATGATTCAAACAAATAGGTCAATGCCGAAATTCTTTGGTAGAGATACTTATGATATATAGAAAAGTATTAAAGAAATAATTTATAATTGAAAGCCTCTACGATGTACATAAAAAAGGCGTTGGTTATAGTCGTAGGAAGAGTTCAAACCTTAAACGAGGCTGTTTTTCCTTCTTTTTTTTTTTCGTATAGCTCTATTAATGTTAGTGATTGTTTGAATTAAACTATTCTCTCTCCAGCTATGAGTAAATAATCGGGTAAACTGGGTTCTTTAAATTTGCTTTGGTAACTCGTCTAGGAGAAGGGAAACTGAAAACAAAACACTAGCAGACCGGCAAGGGGACGGTATCCACCAGGCTATTAATGCTCAACCACTCTACATCAATTGTGATTAAACAAACAAACATATTTATTTATGAAAGATAATTAACACCAATATATAAATCTTTAATTGAAAAAATAATTTAAAATGTATACATTTATTAATAAAAAAAAAATAAATGAACACAATTTTTAACAAATGTACTGATTTCATTGGTAAACCAAACCAACATGAACAAGCCTACATTCTTCCATTACAACGATGACATTGGGCCAAATATTCTTCTGCATCTAGAATGCTATTTCTTTATAGAAATGAAACAACTTTTGTCTTCTCTCTGATCTCTTTGTAAAATTATTCAGTAAACATCTTTTGGATTCTTTTGATATGCAGATGTCAATTAGCAGGAAAAATTACGGAAGGTTCCGGATGTCAGCTAATTGAAACAGACCTAGATGCCGGAATGACATGTGCTGTTGCCATATATACCTTGTTGATTCGAGACCAGAGCTTCTGACACTTGAAAATACATTCATTCATGCTTCAAATCTCTAACCAGACATTCTCTGGAAACCAAGACAAGTAATTACCTTGTCTATTGGTAATAAAAGAAATTAGTGTAACTTGTTGTAGACCACAAAATAATGAGTAGATCTTATACCGAAATAGCTTTATGACACCTAGATCGCATACCCAATTAACACTGGTGAAAATTTCCGACACTTATCGAAATGCTTTACAGCTCATCCTGTCTGACCTGATTAAATAACAACATTCCTAACGACAGAAGTATGCAACTTCGTTTTATTGAGAAATTATGAAATGTCCCCTAATCATACGAGTTGCAATGAATTTTAAAGGCATATTAGCCTTTATTGCTGAATATCAATTCACGTTTTAACCATGAATTATTATTCCATCACCCTTCATTGTTCTGTGTTGGGTATCACCTATCTTTTCAGCATAATGAGCTGTTCCATCTGCCATATATGGCTGTAGCAGAGATCAGTCTTGGAAGGATAAGCCTAGGAGTCAGACCAGAAGAGCCGTTCCTATTGTTGCAGTATATCATTATTCTATCACTAATCCAATGTTCTAATTGCTCACAGTCTCTCTCTTGTAAATACTGTTTCCTGTAAATATACTAATTTCCTCACATATCGTGGTTTGTCTTATTATTACTACTACTTGTGTTTACTAACCAGAACACAACAGTTCTGGTATTTAGTTTCTTCGGTTGTAAATCATTTTGGAATATGATATGTGACAGGTTCATTTTAATTTATGCCTTATTGATTTTAAGATCAGCATTGTATGTTTGGCATTCTTTTTGTATAACTCAAAATAATTCCTTTCTTTCTCAGTGTAATAATTTTTGGTAAGTTCATATTTCATCTTATTCTTACGTGGTCTATTTTACAATCTCACATCGTTGAGGAGATGTGTAAAACATCGTTTCTTAATATTCTTGAAACTGCATTAATCATAAATCATTGAGCATGACGAATTACAGTATATTTATCATATCTATCTCAGCTGTTTCTGCCAAGTAAAAAGAAAGCTAAAGAATTTATAAAATCATTGTGTAATGATAGCGGATTCTATTAAGTATAATAAAATAATGTACTCAAAAGAATTGAAACTTTTAATAAGGATATAACTGTCTGAGGAAAAATAAATACAAACATTCGATTCGTTGATGCAATTTCATTTTAGACGAAAGATATACTGAAGCGTTTAATCATAACCAATGCATAATAAGTAATGCATCATAAATCATCAATATCATCATGTCGTGCTGGTAGCACGGATATCCCTGACCCTCTCTGGCCATTTCTCCCTATCGTTCATCGCCCATAGGCAGGTCCTCAGGACAACATCCCGTATCCTCACATAGTTGCTGAATGTATGTTCGGGCTGGTCGTCCTGGTTTTGCACGGCCATGTGTGGGGGTCTATAAGAATACGTCACTTATGAGTTCGTCCCTGCTTCTCCAGCAGTGTCCTGCATGTCTGGTTCGTCTAATTTGAATAGTTTTCGTGAGAGGAGGCTGTTGGCCGTACAGTGCATCATAAATAATGCCTAATAAGTAATCTATAATTATAATAATAATTGATCCTATTTACCAACCCCTCCGCTCGGGCAGGATATGACACAAGGTCAATTTTTAAGCTGAGTTTAACAGGTTTGAATTCAGAGTTTTCCTTCTCCTAGACTAGTTGCCTAACCAAAGCTGAAGAACCTAGTCTCTCCTACTATTAACCCATAGCTGGAGGGAGAATAATTAGATTCATACCTTTCCCAAGGGTATTAGTGCTTTGTGAAATGTAATCAGTCTCGTCCAGGATTTGAACTCGTGTCGCCGTGTTCATTTCCTACGACGATAACAATTACACCACGGGCACCTTATAATAATAATTGATACACAATAGAGATAAACACTGCATAATAAATAATGCATGATAAGTAATTCATAATAATAATAATACTAATACTAATAATAATAATAATAATAATAATAAGAATAAGAAGAAGAAGAAGAAGAAGAAGTAATAAGTAATGTTTAATGATAATAAGTAAGTCATTTTAAATTAAGCATAATAAATAATGCATAATGACAAGTAATGCATAATAAATAATGCATTATACGCGATGCATAATAAGTAATGCAGGAAAAGAAATGCATAATAATAAGTAGTGCGTAAGGATATCAGTTCTGATTGCAAAATTTCTCTCAAAAAAGTAAATCAATACCGTTATAATTTGGTTGGAAGTTAAATTCTAAAAATGAAAAAAATAGAATATTACAGATTCTCTTTTAATGGCCAATAGCATATATATGTAGATGTGTTTTATAAAAAAAAACTACAGCCATTACAAAACTGTCCTATCTTAAACACAGCAGAATACAGGAAAAAATCAAATCACATTCGTGTGAAAACTTGCGTATGCGTCTGCATGCACCTTTCGTGCAAATGCAAACAATTCCTGATACTTTACAAAAAGGGAGGCAATCTGTTGTGCCCATTTATCTCCCTTGTTTAAGCAAAAATCTCGTCATTAGAAAAATGTCCAGTGTTATATATATATATATATATATCCGTGTATTTGCATGAATGTAAATAAAAACAGTATTACGATGGGGGATCAAAAGATTTTAAGCGTCATCCAGAAATAAGAGTATAGCTGAATATCGTTTAATGGCAAAGCATTTTTCTTTCTTCCAGAAAAATAAAAATACCTCAGATTTTTCTAGTTTAATAAGTACTGGTAGTTTGTTGCTAAAATAAAAAATGGTCACCAATGAGTTGTATGAGACTTAAAACTTTCTGGACGATTCCCGTGTGTACATATGCCGATGTTATAATAGAAAGAAACATTACAGCTGTTAATAAAGAAACCAAATCTAAGGCCTAGCATAGTTTTAGAAGAATTTCATCATCACCATTAATCCAGAAAACCCCATCAGTATATTACGATAACATCGAACATTGATTGTTTCCCATTCCACAGGGGAAATCCCAAATCAAAATGAAACATCTTCGTGTATTCCTGTGTTTTATTCACTCTATTCAAGACATGAACTGTTAATTCTAGGATAAAAAATTTCATTTAACTGACCATTCTTATCAACATGAACAAGAACAGAATTTCCGTGAACTAAATGCACAAAGTCTTGTACTGAATCAAAATGATGAATCATTAATTCAGTTATGATTTGAATCGTATGAGTATATATATATATATATATATATATATATGAAAGTAAAGTTGGTGACCTTAGTCGAGGGTGAACCGACGACTCCCTTTTCAATAGCAACTACACCAAGGTGTAGGGGAGGGCACTACTTAATTCCCTGAATCACGCCTCTTTACTCCTGATACCTACCTTATAATGTTGAGTGTTAAGCAAGGAAGCATCAAGTACCAATTTTTGAGAATTTGTTATGACTCGACTAGGGATTGAACCCAGATATCCTAAGCCATAGGCGAACTCTCTAATTATCGTCCCAAATGAATTTTGCCTAAGGATTTACCAATAGGAACCACAGTATAAAGTTGAACGTTTTTCAAGGAAATTAATAGACATGAGGTTTTACATGATCTCCGATACTGACAGCATCACGTAAAACTTTTTTTTCTGCTCTGGAGTATTAGGATAGTTCAACTCCTTAGACTGACTTTTCTTTGCAAACAAAGCTCCCGATGGCAAGCCTATGTTTAGCTGATTTGTAAACGTGTTTTGTTTAAACCATGCTTCACCATACACAGAAAGTTTTCTTCTGAAAATTTCATATGACTTACACTTCTCACTTTGATGATAGACCTTTCACAAAAGGTCTGCGCTTGGTTTGATTTTTAGATGTTTTAAATAACCTCAAAACAAATAGATTTGTTAGATAATTTTTCTTTCAATAAAACAAGTCTAAACAATGCCGTGAGTATATTTACATAAGAAATAGTAAAAAAATTATACTTTAAAAAATGCGTTTGTGTATGGAATGGCCTATATATATATATATATATATATATATATATATATATATATATATATATATATATATATCAAATAGAAGAAGAAGAAGAAGAAGAAGAAGAAGAAGAAGAAGAAGAAGAACAACAACAACAACAACAACAACAACGACGACTAGATATTCATAAAAAAAATTATTTGCTATTATTTTATTCACTAATGAATATGGCACATTTCAAAAGATGGTTTTATTTCTTATTGATCAAGCACTATATCAGTTTAAATCAAATATGGTCTTTTGGCCAAGTGGACAGAGTGTTTGCCAATGGTCCGGCAGACAAAGGTTCAATCCCAGGTCGCGTCATACCAAAGACTTTAAAAAAGATACTTGATACCTCCTTGCTTAACACTCATCAATATAAGGTACGTATCAAGGGTAAGGTAAAGTGGAGCAATCCAGGGAAAGTAGTAACGCCCTCCCCTACACTTCTGTGTAGTAGCTATTGAAAAGGGAGCTTTTGGGTCACCCACGACTTCGGTCGCCAACTTTATTTACTTTAGTTTATATGGATTTTTATTATGAACTAGAGTTGTAGATTTGTAAAAGGTAGCTAGTATAAAAAACAATACAAAAAAGAACAAACACTTTCACGGCGGGAGACGCAGTTGCTTAATTATAAACGTGCAGCACTGGCACATCTTAGTAAACAAATTTAGAATCAAATGGAAATGCGTTCACTTTTAAAATAATACCCTTACGAAAGGCTTGAAAGCTTTATCCTCAAAAACTCTTGGTTAAAGAGTATTACTACTGTTCTTCTACTATGAGAGGTTTGGCAATAAATAACATTTGTAGATCGTTATACCATTAAACAAAGAAAAGAAACCAAAGATCTTTATTTGTTTTTCTACTACTTTGAAAGAAAAAGACAATGATTTGAGTTTTTTTTCTTTTGCAAATAAATATGAAATTATTTAAATTCTAATTTTCTTTTCTATAATTTTGTATTTGTACATAGAATGATATTATATTCCTTCATTCACAAACATGTAAACGAATATGTTTTTTTTAATAATCATGGTTTTTCCATTCATTTGTATTGCAAGAAGTATTCCTTCTTAATCCGAATAATTTTCAAACAGATCTATTTGACCCATAGATGCTTTTGGGTGGCATTGGTAATGGAATACGGACACCGAAGTAGTACTTCATTCTTCCAACTAAAAAATTGCGATATTCAATGAGAATGGAAAGCTTTATCGAACATGATTGCCGAGAATATTTAAATAAAATTGGACTAAAATTGAGATATCATATCCGACAACAAGAAAAAATGCTGATACGAACCTTTTCTGCTGTCTTATAACTATATATATATATATATATATATATATATATAATTATCTGAGTCGTTTTACGGACAGAATTTGACACATGATATGTTAAGCTCTGCTATTCTCTTTCCTTATGGATATTGCAGACATCACTCAAACTGCACGCATGTCAGTTTGATCATATTCTATCTAACGTTGGGCTATATATTATATATTACAAATAACATGCCGTTCTGTCTTTTACTTTTCATTTATTCATTTATTTATTTATCGTTCTTCCCTAGTAATTTCCGTTTCCATAACCAATTCCTTAGACATTTTCGACAGATTTTCAAAAGACCGCTACAGAAAAAAAATATTAGGCTCCTTGTTAAAAGCAAACACATAGATAGATAGATAGATAGATAGATTATTCTTTAGACGTCCTTGACAGTTTTCACAAGACTGGTAAAGAAAATGTCTCCATAGAAACATCAAGCGTCGCAGGGGTACAATTAATGTCTGCTAGTTTCTCGTAGCATACCGAGTTGTAAGTGTGCGCTGTGGACTAGTTCCCTTCCATAGTAATTACTTGGTGGAGTTCATGTCCACAATACGAGGGACATTCAAAAAGTTTCAAGCCTCACCCATGAAGAAAGAGAGTGTCAGAAGTGGCCTAGAAATATAAACACTGTTCAGCTTGTGCTTTGGCGATAGCATTCATGAGGCATATTTTGCAGACACTTTGCTCAGTATTAATATGTCAGATAAAAGTGTTCAGCTAAAGCTCTTCTTTCTGGATAAGGCTTAGAAATTTTTCATAAATGATATGCAATAGGATACACCATCATTATCGGACCTGAGCTTATATATATATATATATATATATATATATATATATATTACATCAAATTCTTGATGCTATATATAAAAGCAAAAGTAAAAGTCCGCCCCCTGCATGGAGACACAGACTTCTTCGACATTGTAGCAGGTGTGCAACAAGAAGAAACATTAGCCCCATACCTGTTTATCATCTGCCGAGACGAAATGCTTTGAACATCTATTGATTTAATGAAAGAAAACGGTTTCAGGTTGTCAAATGAAAGAAGATACCGCGCACAAACAATTACGGACGCTGACTACGCCGGTGACATAGGGCTTCTGGCAAATATACCCGCCATAACTGAAACTCTGCTACATAGTCTGGAACAAACAGCTGCTGGTTTGGGCATCCATGTTAAAGCAGACAAAACGGAATACACATACTTTAATCAGAGGAGAAATCTCCACACTAAGGGTAGGCCTCTGAAACTAGTGAACGTTCACCTACCTAAGAAGGTGTTTCATGGACCGAGAAAGGCATCAAAACGCGACAAGCAAAGATATGGAAAGTTGCTGATAGTCTATAAGTCATATGAAAGTCAGACCAGACCGATAAGATAAAACGCAGTTTTTTTTCCAAGCAGCGTTCGTCGATACTGCTCTATGGATGCACTATATGAACGGTAACTAAACATATGGAGGAAAAGTCAGATGGCAATTGCACAAGAATGTTGCGAGTAATACTGAACAAGTCCTAGAGGAAACAACGCAAAAAAACACCAGCTGTACGGCCACTAACCACCTATCACAAAAACTATCAATCTGAGACGAACCTGATATGCGGGAAACTGCTGGAGAAGTAAGACCGAACACTTAAAGGATATACTCCTATGGATCCCTTCACAATGACGAACAAACGCAGGAAGACAAGCTTCAACCTATATACAATAGCTCTGTGCTGATATAGGATATAGAGTTGAAGACTTCTCGGGAGCGATGGACAGTAGAAACGAGTGGCGAGAGAAGGTCTGGGAGATCTATGGTGGCAGTACGGCACGATGATATATATATATATATATATATATATATATATATATATATATATAAGTGTGTATGTGTGTGTGGAGAGAGAGAGAAAGAGATATAGAGAGAGACAGAGATTGATTTTCTTTTAGCTTCTTGACAGTTTTACAAAAGACTTATTACTAACAGTCTCTCTCTTGTAAATACTCTTTCCTGAAAATATAACTATTTACCTCACATATTGTGGTTTGTCTTATTATTACTACTACTTGTATTCACTAACCAGAACACAATAGATAGATAGATAGATAATTATTTAGCTGTTTTCGATATGTTTCACAAGACTGGTTTGGAAAAAACATCAGGCTTTCTGCTTAAGAAAAACTGAATATCGCAAATGCGGTTAGCATAGGTGTCTAGATGTTTTTCGTAATCTAATGAGTGAGTGGTGTGTGCCACACTGAGAAGTTCCTTTATAAGCATCTATCAAATCTGTCGGGGATTACTTAATAGAATTAATCTTCCCTTTACGTAATATGCACTAGGTTATTCTAGGTTTCATGAGTCCTGACCTGCTGAAATAATCAAAACGGGAACATTGCCAATATCAACACACACGCTTACACATTCACAAATACCACGCGCACACACACACACACACACACACACACACACACATATATATATATATATATATATATATGTGTGTGTGTGTGTGTGTGTGTGTAACGTTCGTCGTGTAATGGTTATCATCCTAGAAAATGGACATCGTATCCACAGCTTAGTTCTTGGACGATGCTGTTTGCATTTTCTATCGCATAAATAAATAGGGAAATACTTTAAATCAATTCAGCTTTCGGTAAATCGAAGATATGACTGTGCTATTTAATCATGGAATGGCAACTAGTCTTCGAGAAGGAAAACTGAATTCAAACCTGTTAAAATTCTCTTGAAAAATTGACCGTATCCTACTTGTGGCAGTAGGTTTGGTTTGATGCACACACACACACATACACACACACACGCACACACACTTTTTTTTTTCAAGCAAGTTTTTTAAAGACGATGGAACACTGTTTATTTGTTTTTCTAAATTTTATTTTTTCAAGACTCCTTGTAATCGTTCTTGCATCGTGATTTAGAGAGTAAAGGAATTGTCCCATATCTTCATATATTTGGACCCTCTGACTATTGATACCTGTCTTAATTTGGACACTTATTATGCATTCATCTGTACATACGTGGTGAATTCAATAAGCTTGCAGACTTGTAATTTACAGGCATTTAAAATTGTCATATCTTATGAGATGACTGACCTATTTTTTAATTTCAGGTTCAAATGAACAGCTACTCCAGTAATTGGAATGCGCCCTACTAAACCCTGATTGTCACATCAGGTGAATTTCAAAAATGCAATCTGGACGTGAGGATAATTTAGAAGAACGATATGCAATAAAATTTTGTTTTAAACTTGGAAAAATTGCCACAGAAACGTATGGAATCCTTCAGACTGCTGATTGACCATCTTGCATGAATCGAGCATCAGTTTTTGAGTGGCATAAGAGATTCAAGGAAGATGGGACTCTGTAAGGAATATGAGAGGTGTGGGAGGAGTAAGCAAGTCAATACACCTGAGGTGATTGGCCAAAGGGTTAGGGTTAGGGTTACTATGTTGAGGTTTTAAGGACGTTCAGCAAGAGATTCCATCGGAAGCGGCCAGCACACTTCAAATTGGGTCGGCGGCATTTCCAGCAGGACAATGCACCAGTCCGCAACTCCAACCTTGTCACAGACTATTTGACCAAAATGGGCATCAAGACAGTTCCTCAGCCTCCCTATAGTCCAGACCTTACTCCCTGTGACATTTGGTTATTCCCTAAGCTCAGAGGCTGTCGTTATAAGACAACTGATGAGACGGAAGAGGCTGTGACGAAGGTCATTGACACGCTCACACAAGAGGACTTCGATGGGGCCTTCCAGAAGTTGTTGGAATGGTTCAACAAGTGCATTGCAGCCGGAGGAGATTACTTCGAAGGGGACTAGAGTTTCATGTGTGTACTATCAATAAAAGTGCCCATACGAAATTATTTAATGATCCTGGTATATAAATCAAGTAGATAGATAGATAGATTGATTGATTGTAAGTATGTATATTACCTTACTTAACATGAAGATACAAGTTAGGGATACAACTCTGGACCAGATAGATCAAATTATGTTTAAAATGAATTTGCACAACAAAAAAAGTGATCCCACTCATTTTACAGCCGAAGTTACAGCTTACCACAGAACCAGTTTAAAATAAAATGAAGACGTGAAATGACATTTTTAAGTTGATCAAGAAATATCTGTTTGACAAATCTTTGCACACCCTTAAGAGATTATTAGCGTCTCATATATAGGCAAAAATTACATGTTTTTATATTTTTTGAGATAATTCTAAGAATTATATAGAAATAATTGAAAACTAAAATTTTAAAATGGCTTCAGCAGAGAATAACTTAGTTTTGTTTGGTTTGGTTTCTTTGTTTTAAAGGCATATCAACTCTTTTAGGCTATTTAATGCCAAAGCCATTCTCCTAGAACAACAGTAGTGGTACTATTTAACCCATAGCTGGAAGGATAAGGGGATTCATACCTTTCCCAAGGGCATTTGCCTGAAAATGAACGTAATAGCACGAACTCGTGTACTACTGGAGTACGAACTCGTGTACTACGATTCCGCAGTCCATCGCTTTAACCATTACACCACGAGCACCCCCTGATAACTTAGGTTTTGACATGCATTGCTATGTATTATCATTAAACTTATTGTATAAGTTTGAGCTGTTCTTTATAAGAGTTTTTTGCAAAAGAGTATCAAGAAGTCAATTGCAACTAAGTAATAACCCGGGAAAAAACAGTGAGATATTAAACCCCCCACGTTGTAATTTCAACCCAATGGATGGATGGATGGGTTGATTGAATGACTGACTGACTGAATTTAATGGTATCTCAACCCACCTGGGGGTGTTTCTTGTTTAGCGTTTTGGAAAGTGGCTACATTGTACGTTTATATTTAGATATTTGTATAGTTTCTTATATTTTGCATACGGTTATATAATGTCAAGTATTCCGATCTAATACAAATAATTTCGTTTTGCCTTCAGTTTCTATGTTTAAAACCATATCAACTGTTTTGGGTATTTTGATGCTAAAGCCATCCCTAAAAAAGATTAATAGCTGTATTGCCACAGAATGCGGTGGATAAAATAGTTCATATCTCTCCGAAGTGTTTAAGTCTGAAAGTGAACGGAATAGTGTTGTATAGCCACATACATATACAAATATACACGTATGCATTTACAAATATACACTTACATACGGAAACATCATTAGCCGTTAATGACGACTATAATAACGAACACATAAACTTCTTTATAAAACTATAAATCTTTCACACTTTATTTTCGAGAGGGTGATGTTTCTTGTGTGTGAGAGATGAGCTAGAGACTGGAACAGGCTGCTATATTGACCCCAAGTTCTTCTTTTACCATAGCAGCAATTCTTTCTCATCTTGGCTTGGGTTGCTCAACCGGGGGTCACTGAGGGCCGTAAGCCCTCAGTTTGCAAGCTGATTCTCACACTGGCATCCTATCACCAAATGACTCAAGCCGTCTGTGCTCTGATTATATTATTGTTTATCGTCCACCTGCTTCCTCTGTCCTTCCGCTTATTTACACAGGTCCATCTCGTGATTGACGTCTCAATCGAGGGTCTATATATAACAATAGTTCCACAAGAATCCGAACTCATTTACTGCAAAGTCGATGTCGAGCACATTAGCAACTACGCCTCAGGGATATTGTGTAGAAATCATTTACAAACAGATTTATATGACTCATAAGTTGGACCATAACAGGTAATACCACTTTGGATCTGAGTGAACTTGGGAATAATAACAACGAATAAGTATTCCTTACTCCCACTAGAACTTCGCAATTAGATACGATTTAGTCTCCCATCTATGAAACCATCTTTGGGGGTTGGATGGTTTAAACCTACGGCAGAGTGTACTGTTAACACGTTTCAAGCACAGTAATTCAATCAAAGAATCCATATCTTAGTTGCTAGTATTGTGTATAAATGACACTACATAAAACAACTAGATAAATCGCACTATAAATTGCTTTATATAAAACAACTGGATAAATGGCACTATATAAATAGCATTATAGAAAACAACTAGATAAATTGCACTATAAAAATGACATTGCATAGAACAAATAGATAAATTGCAGTATTAGAATCGCATTATATAAAACAACAAAATTAATACCACTATACAAATGGCATTATATTAAAGAACAAGATAAATGTCACTATATACAGGGTACTACGTAAAACAAATGTATAAATGGCATTTTATAAATGGCATTATATAAAACAACGTGATAAATGGCACTATATAAGTTGCATTATATAAAACCACAAGATAAATGGCACTATATAAAACCACAAGATAAATTGCACTATATAAATGACATTATAGAAAACAGCTTGAAAAATAGCACTATATAAATGGAATTATATAAAACAACTTGATTAATGGCACTATGTAAATAGTACTATATAAAACAACTTAATAAATGGCACTATATAAGTGGCATTATATAAGACAATATGATAAATTGCACTATATAAATGACACTATATAAAACAACTTGAAAAATGGCACTATATAAATGACATTATATAAAACAACATGATAAATGGAACTATATAAATAGCATTAGCATAATAGTAAGTGCGTTCCCAATGGCCCGGGAGACCTAGGTTCAATCTAAAGACTCAAAAAAGGGTACTTGATGCTACCTTGCTAAGCACTCATCATTATAAGTTAAGGATCAAGGGTAAAGTGGAGCAGTTCAGGGAAAGGAGTAGCGCCCTACCTTAGACCTTAGTGTAGTAGCTATCGAAAAGGGAGCCTCCGGGTCACCCTTAATTACGGTCGCTAACAACTGTATTAATGGCACTATATAAAACCACAAGATAAATGGCACAATGTAAACGGCATTATCTAAAACAAAATTTTAAACGGCTCTATATAAAACACTATTTAAAATAACAATTACGGGGTAAGATTAATATTATCATTGAGATTGTCACCTGAATTTATTCCAGATCGGATATAAATATTGGTGTGTCTTTTATTCTATAATCTATACTGTTATCTCTGAAATCCAAGAAGAAAACGGCTGTGTGTAATAATCAAATATTTAGAAGCGTTGAAGTAAAACTGAATTACGTGAAAGCAACGGTGTTGTTCATTTCACGTATCTTTGATACGCAACAGTGTAATATTTCTAAGTTTGTTTAACGGAATTGGGAAATCGAAATTAGTTTTCGATTTTGGCAGCCAAAGTCCTCATAGTATTGATACCCTTGGGAAAAGCATCCATCCGCATTTGCTCGCTTACTATGTGTATTACTATTGGTATGTTTTCAGAAATATCGATACTGAAGCTGTATTTACTATGACACAAATCTGTAAAATAATTTGGGCAATAATTACATATATCAATTATTTTATTCGGTAAAATATCATTTAATTTGGTAAAATTTAAATTGCCTAGAAATCAGTCCAATTGAAAAGGTCATACGCGTGCAAGTTTGGCGACCAGGATATAACCTGTTGTCAAAATAACGTTGGGAGGTTCGGATATCGGAAAGATAAACACATCGACTACTGTCTTCAGGGTAAGAAATAAGAATATTATGCAATGGTTTCGTGGGATGGCGTCACACTGAGGGTTTCGGATGATGCAGTCGTCTACTTGGAAGAATTATTAAAGATAGATAAATTGAGTCTTTAGTCAGTTTTCGGTGAGTCTTCAGTCAGCAATGAAAGTTGTGATGTGGCGCTTCGTCGGGTTCGTTCATAGACCTTTTACGATCTCTCTCTCTCTCTCTCTCTCTCTCTCTCACCTCTTTCTCTCTTGTATTGGGTTGACGATTAGAATGTTGTAGGGATAAGCACTTCGTTTCATATTGAAACAATGAAATCGCTTAGTACCTTGCAAAGAGTGTGATACCTGTTGATGAACGAAGAGATGATTCCATTTTGTTACAAATCAACAAAGAACGAACCGTTCGCTTTCTTTAATTCCGTCTTTTTTAGACTCATTTATTACGATCTGGTGAGTTTTCGATTAGTCGAGAAACTGAGGAAGACCTCTAGTTTGAAGGATATGACTCTGCGCCCGATTTCTTATTAAAGGATCAGTTTTATTCGAGGAAATAATATTTTCTCCGCCAAACACAATCCACAACTTCTGGAGACTGTTACGCATGCTTCTGTACTTTTAAAAATATTTTACATCCTCAACGTTGGAAGCTCAGTCAACTGGTACTGTAGAATGCATCGATTGCATCTTTGCAGAGTGAGAAGACCCCCCAAAGAGTGTCTTGTCTATGGCACAAAACCATCAGATGATGAGGCTCCTCTCCTGGAGCTTTAAGGAATGTGGAGTATCCCTTTATTACCATGACTCTTAGATCAACTCTTGTCCGGAGCTGTAGCACCTGATAGGATCCTAAGTATGGGTGAAATAGAACCTTTTGATTACTTAAACTGTCATCATCATCATATCGCGCTGGTAGTTCAGATATCCCTGAGCCTCTCTCGCCTCTCCTCCCTATCGTTCATCGCCCTAGGTAGGTCTTCAGGACAACATCCCGTATCCTCACATAGCTGCTGAATGTATGTTCATGCTGGTCGTCCTGCTTTTGCACGGCCGTGTGTGGGGGTCAATAAGAGTACATCTCTTATGAGTTCGTCCCTGCTTCTCCAGCATGCTTGATTGAATTTTTAGAAGTGCACGGCAATACTTGGAACTATTTAACTGTGTGCAGACAAATGAATAATTTTGAATAGAATTATTAGTGTTACAAAGCAATACTTGTTACCACTTCTATGTCTGTTGTAAATAGAATTATTCGTGTCAGATAGAAATATTTGAAACCATTTAACCGGCTGCCAAAAAGGCTGGGCTCAGAGTCGTTTAAAAATTTCATCAACAAAATTAGTTTGCAAATCATATATATATATATGTATATATATATATATATATCTGAGCGCGTGCGTGCGTGTGTGTATGAAAAGAATTTGGCATTAAATAACCAACAATAGTTGATATGCTATAAAACCCAACCCGATCAAATCAATGAAATGAAATATGGGGAGCAAGACGAGAAATGCATTTTATAAAAAAGTAGTGAGAAATTAATGAAAACAGCATCAGCTGGTGTCGGATTTGCCATTCCATTCTCCTCATCGTAAATATTTAGAAAATGGAAATGCACCAAAAGAACGTTTTATCAAATTATCTTTTAAACTATTGAACTAATTTGATGTGTATGGAATAGGAACGTTTATTCCAATTGTAGAACAGCTGTCGTGACAAAATTTTCACCCCCTGCTGTATGAACGAAAATTATTTATTAACCCAAATTTAGAATTTCCCCACTTATGATAAAATCATGGTAAGAAAATACATAAAAAAATATTTAGCAAACGCACTGAAACATTCATTTAACCTTTATTATTGTCTATATAAATATAAATTTTATTAATGCAAACTATGAATCAAATTAACCAAAATGTAATTGTCTTTAATTGGAATCATTTTGAGATGAGGCTTCTTAATCTGAGAATTAATTTTTATTTATTGCGGACTTTTTGTCCTCATCTTGGTAGGTTTTTGTGTTGTTTCTTCTTTCACTACGTTTCGGCCAAATTTCACCTCTGGCCTTCTTCAGGTGATTTACTGCGACCTCGGATAGGAATGATGAGTCTTGTAACCGTATCCCCAGTAATTACTGCCTTCCATAGTTGTTAGACAACGCGGTAAATCACCTGAAGAAGGCCAGAAGTGAAATTTGGCCGAAACGTAGTGAAAGAAGAAGCAACACAAAAAAACTACCAAGATGAGGACAAAAAGTCCGCAATAAATAAAAATTAACCAAAATGTATTTAATAGGACGAACATATTTATTTTATTTATACATATTTGACAGTACCATTGGCCTAATGAGTAGAGTGTTCGCCCATAGTTCAGGAGACCGGGGTTGAATCCCTAGGCGATTCATACCAGAAACGTAAAGAACGGTACTTGATGCCACCTTGCTTAACAGCATCATAACGTAAGGATCAAGGGTAAAATGGAGCAATCCAAGGAATGAAGTAGTGTCCTCCCTTACACCTCGGTGTAGTATTTATTAAAAAGGGTGCCTTCGTGTCACCGTAGACTAGACTCACCAACTTATTATTCTTATTATTTATACTCAAACATTCATTTAACCTTTATTGTTGCATATTGACCTACGACCTGGCTTGGCTGTCAAAATAGGAAATGCACCGGTGTAAATAGCAGGTGTATCCGGTCGATCAGGATATTATGACCTTGACAGTGGACAGGTTGAATGAATGCGAAATTGTGACGCCCGCAAGAAGAAGGTGGGCGTTCAACTATTATATAACTCAGTGCACAGGAAATTCAATCAGTTGGAGACAAGATGCTGTAGAGAAAGCCAGCACCCAGTACAGTGGACCCTCAGGCCCTCGATTGAGCAGTTGCAGTATTGAGCAGTTGGGGATCAGACGAGTTGGAGCTAAGATTCAGTAGAGAAAACCAGCACCCAGCCGAGTGGGCCCCGGTTGAGCAGCTCAGGTGAACGGGTAAGAAACGCGGTTATGGCCAATAGAGTGGGGGTCAATATGTTGCTGTTCTGTTTGGTCTCCAACTCCCTCTCATATAAATAAAGTGAGAGGTATATTTTTTCTAAGAACTGTGTCGCTCGTCTTTATTATGTCGTCGTTATGATTATGTATTATATGTTTGTATAGTTGGTCATGGCTATGCAACATTATCACTAATATAAATTGGAATTTCATCAATGATAAGTATAGATTAAATGAATCAAAATGTGAGAATTTAATAGGATTTTCCTATTTATTTTATCTATACACAAACATGGACAGTGGATTATAATCGGTCAATTCGTTTAATGAGTTTCAGTATTTTTTTCTCGAAAGAGAAATTCACATTATTTACTGAGTTTTTTTTTATATCCTAAAGTCAAATATAACAAGCAATGTCTCACCAATCTTCATATATTTTGGTTTGTTTTAGTTTGGTTTCTTTGTTATAACATCACACCTGAGTCGTTCATACTATCGTGGAATTGTTTAAAATCGGTCCATTTTTGTTAGAACGTTTGAGCGGGATATTTTATGAATTAATGTCGGAAGACAAATATATAGAGTTATCTTACTCATAATGTTAGGGTTATATCATCCTCAAAAGTCTGACTTCTTTTACCTTTGATTTGATTTATTTCTTTAATGGGATATCAAAATTCGAAGGTTATTTAATACCAAATACATGCTTGTTAAAGAAAACTAGTGGTATTATTTAACCCCCAGTTATCATTAGAAAAGAATTCATTAATTTTCCCAAGAATGTTAGTCCGAAATTGATCGTAATAGGGTTCGAACACGTTTACAAAGTCATCGCACTCCAGCACGGTTGCGACAACGTGTCGGGGAATCCCACATCGATAAGTTGATCAACAAAAACTTATCAAAGTCCTAAAAAGGAATTAGATTATTTTCTATTCTTCAACTTTATTAAAGAATTATTTTAAGTTGTTTTCTTCCTAGTATTTTGTTTGGATTAACTTTCGATCTCCACATGTTTCACTATATTGATTTGGACATATTCTACACGTTAGCGATTCTTCATTTTTGAGGAGGTACTTCTGTGTAATTAAGGTATGATCTATGCGGAGTCTGACCAATACACTCTCCTCATTTCTTATTTTTTGTAGCTAGTTAGCCATTCTCCAATGATAGGTTTTATGTTATGTAGTTTGTTATCTGTTCTAGCGTTCTACCGCTCTTGCCGTAAGTCTATAGTAAATATATATTAATGATAGGTCAGAAGTTAGAGGACGGTGGTTTTTGTATTTGATTGGTTCACATTTACCACTATTCAGGCATATGTACCATCACTATTATTACTCGGTGTGTCAGAGTGGTTTAGTATAAAAAAGTATGCTTTTTTTTGGTAAATATGTCCGAGCCAATTAAAATTGGTAGTTTTGGGAGGTATCCTTTCTTTGTGTTTTTTATAGTATAAAAACTGACATAGAGTGGAGAACGTATGCAAAGTGTAGGAATTCACAGTTTATTCAAATTCAAAGTCAGTTGAAATTGGCAGATTTGGGAGGTAGTTTTTTTCACCTTTATTAATGGTATAAGAACTAACATAGAGTCTGAACTTAATAGTGTAGAGAAACTGTATAAAACGTATGAACCTGTGCAGTAATGCAGTTAGCGTGTCTTGTATCGCAAATAATTGGCATAATTTGTGGGTTATTTAATCCCAAACTCATCCTTGTTGAAAAAACAGTGACGCTACTAATTAACTAATAGCTGGGGTGATAAGAGGGTGTATACGTTTCCAAGATATTAGCTTTAAAGTGAACGTTATAGAGCGACTAGAGTTCTAACTTGCTGACTACGATGTCGCAGTGCAGTACGTTAGCCACTACGTCATGGAAATAATTTACTCTGTGTTCTTATTCTACGGATATTCTCACATTGTAGAAAAACACACTCATAGTTGCTAAAATGTGAATAAATTGCACAATATGAAGCAACCACTATCGGATAAAAATAATATAATCAATGAGATTGTAACTGACTTAAATTTATCTCAAATTGTATATAAACATTGGTATGTCTTTTATCCTGTAATCTACGCTGTAATCTCCGATATCTTTTTAAAAAAAAATGTCTGTAATTATCAAATATCTAGAAGCGTTAAAGTAAAACTGAATTATATGAAATCAACGTTGCAGTTCATCTCTGTTATTGTTAATGTGCGACACTGTAATATTACTTCGTGTGTTTAGAGGGAATCGTCAAATCGAAATCAGTTTTCGATTTTGGCAGCTTACATTCCTGTTGCTCTAATACCCTTGGGAAAAGTATTAATCCTCATCTGTCTACGGCCTGCGTATGTCGTTATAGGTATGCTTTAAGAAATATCGAGACTGAAGCTGTATTTTCTAAGACATAAATCATCAAAGAATGAAATTTACATTCTCGTTGATATAATCCCCTCGGCATTCATTACTCTTATTCCAGTGTGTTTTAATTCCTTGAAGCATTTCTGAAACTTCTCTTTTTGGTATGGTGTGAAGCTGTGCTGTTATATTTCTTCCATTTACCTCCATTCCCTTAACTTTTGAAGAAATTCTACATGAGAGGAACTTTAAGAAACAAGAAAGAGAAAAAAAAAAATACAATGAGTTATCACTGGTGGGCAAAACAATGTTTCGTTAAAAATAAGAGTCTCAATAATCGCTTAATAGCAGTGTAGTCAATTAGATATAACCACTTTAGAGAGAAAAACCTAATATTAGGAGAAAAGTACATTTAGGAAAATACTGTCTTTACACACTTTTTATTCAAATTTTAAATATAAAACTTTACATCTACATGTATTAAGTCAAGATAACATGTTTCCGAAAATGTCTCTTCTTTACTTTAAAAAAGCCTGTTGGTGACTTGGCAAATTAATTGTATGAAAACTGATTTGGAGACAGGGTGATTGGACTTACGGGGAAATCAAGTTACCACAGCTGGGTGAAGCACAGGGAACAAAAAATTAAAACGATTTTAAAACATAACATTAAACATTCATTTCAAAATATTTGAAAGGTTTTGTCTAGTGAAATATGATGTACAGACTTCTCTGGAATTTTGAGATACGTAAGGATCACAACATCGTGGCCAGATGACCAAACTTTGTGATAGTCAACAAACAAGGAGAGGCTGCTGAGTCGTGGACTTTACCGTCTTTGCCAAATAAAAATCAAAGAAGGAAAAAAAACGAGTTAACTACCTTCACCATGCAAGAAAACTAAAAAACAAAACAACTATGGAATATGACGGTGAGACCAATTGTGTTTGGTGGACTTGGAGCAATCTTAAAGAAATGGTAAACGGCCAGGAAGACATGGAAATAAGAGGACAAGTAGAGACTATCTACACTACATTATTATAAAGATCTGCTAGAATACTGTGAAGAGTCCTGTAGAACTGAGGAGACTTACTGTTACTTTCACTCCGGTGAGAAATCCCCAGGTAATGTTCGTGTGAAAAACTCTAAAAAGAATAAAATGATGTTAATTATAATAATGCATTTAATACTTTTGCAAATATTTCTTATATATGTATATATATATGTGTGTGTGTGTGTTTGTGTGTGTGTGTGTGTGTGTGTGTGTGTTTGTATTTGTGTGTGTGTGTGTGTGTGTGTGTTAGTTTGTATTTGTGTGTGTATGTGTTTATGTGTGGATATGTGAGTGTTGTGTGAAATTGTCTTACGTACGAAGCTTTAATGGAGTACGAAACAAAAGTATATATTATTATTGTTGCGTTCTGACTAGTGAGCGCTTGTAATATTGAATAATGGACAAACCACGATATGAGAGGAAATAGAGATATATTCTCAGGAAAAAAGTATATACAATAGAGAGACTATTAGTAGACAAGAACATAGGATTAGTGAATACAGAATAAAGATATAGTCCAACGATAGTATTGTCTTCCGTTATTACGGAAGCAAGTAAGGTGATCTAGTGCGATCTCCAGTCTCCAACGCTCTAATACTATTCCTATAAGAAACTGTTCTTCACCTTCTAGTCTACCCTGGTATTAGTAGCTATTGCTGTATATGGCAGATGGACTAGTTCATTGTGTGGAAAAACGTGGGTGATACCCAACAATTATCAATTCTCGTGAGATTTCCATACCATTCTTAAAAGATAGATTGAGTGACAGCACGTATCATCAGACCTCCAGGACCTTTCTAAGTATTCTAGATGATTTACCCTGTAATGTGATCCATACTTTTTTTCGATTCTGACACTATACATAACATAATTAGTTTGAACCCAAATATCATTGATTTGCCGTGACTGATATATATATATATATATATATATATATATATATATATATATATATATATATGTGTGTGTGTGTGCGCGCGCGTATAAAAGTAAATGTGTTTGTGTGTGTAAATACACAAAACCAGACAAGATAGATTTGTAATGCTATTCATTTTTAATATTCTGTATCCAGTACTTTTTCCAAGTCATGAGAAACCAGGAACCTTCAAAAAGTGTTTAACTAACTATCAACAACAAAAATTTACATATAACAATAAATGTTTCGATGAAACATATCACTTTATATACATTGCGATCTAAATAAACCAGTTTATTTGAAGTACTTTTAGGCGAGCAGAATTAAATCAAATATTTCCGCGACTTTTCTGACATAAATATTTTATTATCGGTGTTCAAATATTATAACGATTTAAAGAAGCCGTTTCCAACTTTCAAGTTCAGATATGATATCTGAGCAGTTTCCACGAACCTGAAATTTGTTGATAATCAGATGATAATCCACTGATTATCTACTCATTTTTGGCTTCGAAAGAATAATTTTCAAAAAATGTTGCTTTATCTTTCCATATGATTACATGTGGAGTTCATTTTGTCTAATCCACTAACACATTTCAATGATTTTAGAACGTTGGAAATCAGCCTTTTTATTTTGTTTTTCAATATTCTTATCAATAAATGATGATGAAAAAACACTATTCACTAGTTCTTCCCAAAGGTTTTCTGACTACATTTTTAAAACAATGTCTGCATTACAATATTCGTTGTCATATTAAACAACAGTCATGTAAAAAGAGGTTAAAACATCCAAAATTTAGACATTCATTAAGAAAAGACAGACATTTATGCTTCAAATATCACAACCACAGTGCTTTGTTTGAAAAAAATGATTTGGAGGAGGAACTGGTTATTTTTATGTCTGTTAAAGAGCTAGGTCAAGCAGTGTATATATATATATATATATATATATATATATATATATATATATATATATATATATATAT
Source organism: Sepioteuthis lessoniana (assembly GCA_963585895.1). Classification (NCBI taxonomy): domain Eukaryota; kingdom Metazoa; phylum Mollusca; class Cephalopoda; order Myopsida; family Loliginidae; genus Sepioteuthis; species Sepioteuthis lessoniana. Next base: position 37,676,257 of record OY757928.1, on the reverse strand, counting down.
ATATATAAATTTAAAAAAGCAATAAAATATCCAAAATTTGTTGAATTCATTATGAAAGTTTCGGTTGTATAACCTTCTTCGGCGCTTTAAATTCATTAAATAAGTGTTGTTAAAATAAGGAATGGATATTTGATGAAAAAACGGGAGAAAACAAAGTGCAATATCATCAAGCATCAATCACTATTTTAACAACATTTTTCATTAATTTAATGTCCTGAAGAAAGTTATTACAACCGGATGGTTCTGCGTCAACTTTCATGAAAAATTCATCAATTTTTTTCTTTTTTTCTTTTTTCAACTTTCTTCACACTGTCATATTCATGTTCTTATTCACTTCAATATATATATATATATATATATAAATATATATATATATATCAACATCATCATCATATCGTGCTGGCAGCACGGATATCCCTGACCCTCTCTCGCCACTCCTCCCTATCGTTCATCGCCCTAGGTAGGTTTTCAGGACAACAACCTGTATCCTCACATAGCTGCTGAATGTACGTTCGTGCTGGTCGTCCTGCTTTTGCGCGGCCATGTGTGGGGATCCATAAGAGTACATCTCTTATGAGTTCATCTCTGCTTCTCCAGCAATGTCCTGCATGTCTGGTTCGCCTAACTTGAATAGTTTTCGTGATAGGGGGCAGGTGGCCGTACAGTTGGTGTCTTGTGGGGTGTTGCTGCCAGGACTTGTTCAGGATTGCACGCAGCATTCTTGTGTAATTGCCATCTAGTTTCTTCTCAAGCCGTTTTGATAGCGTCCATGTAGTGCATCCATATAGCAGTATCGATGTGACCGCTGCCTGGAAGAAACTGCGTTTCGCCAATGGCTCGGGAGATCTGGGTTCAATCCCAGGTCGAGTCATACCAAAGACTCAAAAAATGGTACTTGATGTTATCTCGCTTAACACTCAGCATTATAAGAAACGTATCGAGGGTAAAGTGGAACAATCTAGGGAAAGGAGTAGCACCCTCCCCTACACCTCGGTGTAGTAGCTATCGAAAAGGGAGCTTTCGAGTTACCCTCGACTACGGTCGCCAACTTTACAACTTTACTTACTATATATATATATATATATATATATATATATATATATATATAAAGAAACGATTTGCCATAGAATCGGCAATTATCCTTCTCACAGAAACAATCTAACAAAGATCAGGACAATTTCAGCTACCACCAATTTTGGCTCCCTTGATCATCATAGAATAAACAGCTCTGGCTCCCTTGATCATCATAGAATAAACAAACAATTACGTTAAATCAAAAACAAACGCTACGTTGTTAGCAACAGCCATATAACATAAAAACAATCCTTTTCCTATTTTCCGTCGAAAATTATATATATATATATATATATATATATATAAAGAGAGAGAGAGAGAGAGAGAGAGAGAAAGAGAGAGAGGGGGAGAGAGATGGAGAGAGGAGTGGGTTTTACGAAAAAGAATTGAATAATTCAGTAAACTTTCCAAAATAGAATTCCAGTTGTTGTCTTCGAAATAAGAACAGAAACAAGCGATTGACTGAAATAATGTCCCTCGTCGAAAATCCACAGACGGAAAGAGAATTAGAATTAGTGCCGGTCTAAAAGAATATCAACTCAGTCTCAATATATTTTGAACGGTGGCTTTGAATTAATATGAAGACTTGTGACAAAATTGATTCACTTATATAATAGAATAATGAGGTTTTGAGGTCCTGGTAGAGTATAAAGCAGTGCTGTTATCTTTATTTCATATACATTCATTCCCTCAAGATGTCTAGATGTCAAAACAAAGTACAGGCAAATTCCTGCCAATGTGACAAAAGAAGAATTATAAATCTTGTATCAATAGGAATTGAATTGCAATTTAAAATTAAAATGAAGTTGTGTGCGCTGCTAAGCCACTTATATCAGAGCCGGTCAAACTGCGGCCCGCGGGAGCCATAAAAATAAAAAAATATATATACAAACACTTGCACTTGAATTGAGACTAAATTCTTTTGATTTTAAAAGATGCATCCCTTTAATTATTCATAACCCAATGATGCGGCCCTCCCGTTAAAAAGTTTAACCACTCTGACTAATGTTATAAATAGACCATGTACAAACATCCAGACAATAGTTCAAATGTCAAGATAATTTTTGAACGCGTAGGAGCCAATTTGAAAAGGAATATAAAACCAGTATGAGATTTTTTTTGAATGGCACATTAGAATTTAAATAAGTACAAGTGTACAGCTGATTCACTCATATGATAAGTTGGTAATTCCTAGATATCCTGATACGAGCTGAATGTCAATACAAAATATTGATAAGTTAGTGCTGATTTAAATACCAGTCTCGATACATTTTGAACTGAAATTTAAAATTAAAATGATGATGTGTGCTCTGCTAAGCTACTTTTGAAATAAAACAATTATGTCTAGACGACCTAATAGCTGTGTAGATGTCAATACAAAGTTTAGACCTCTTAGTGCTAGTTTGAAAAAGAAGAAAATTATGTAACCACTCTCTATACTTTTTGAACATCAGTTTAAAATCAACATTTGATGTTTGCCTAATTGAGCCTCTTATATAAAACTAAGGTGATGATGTCTTGATATTTTGATAGTTGACGATGTGTCCTGACAACGTTTAAAGTAGAAAGTACAAATTTGTAAAAGATATTATTTACTCGGTTTCACTCCCTTTTTAAAATAGTTTAAAATAAAGTGAAGACGTATATCTAATAGCACAACTTATATAATAATGTTTATGATTTTTAGGCGTTCTGATTGCAGCCCAGACTTTAAGACAAAGTGTTGACGTGTTGGTGCCAATTCCAAAGCATAATATGGAGTCAGAGTCGATACTTTTTTAACAGTTGCTTTATATTATAATTTAAACATCCACACAGCTGAGGCACTAATATTTTGAGGTGATGATATACAGACGTCCAGATAGCTGTCAATATAACAATAAAATCTTCAGAAGTGTTTATATTATATTCATTTAAACTATTGTAATTATATTATACAAAAATACGTTGTAATTATATAATTTATTATATTTCAGTTATCGTAAAATAAACTGATGTTGTCTATTCTATTGAACTGACGTATGAATAGGTCAGTGCCAGCTCTCATTATTTTTTATCAGTAAACTTAATCATTTTTGGACATCGATCTCTCGTGAAACAGTGGATTGAACGAGTGTAGAACTACTCAACACTTACCAGAATTTTTCAGTGTCATATTTCTTCTCATGGCTATTTTTTTAGTACTACAGCGCACATTCACCCTATATCAAAAGAGAACATTCAGATATACTCAGACCAATTAAAAACCCACTTTGATTAGTGTGCTGAATACAACAAAAGCTATTTCCAAGAAAAGGAAAATTACATTCATCATTTATTTCAGTCGTTGTAACTTAAGTTTCAATGTCTTTTTAAAACAAAAAAAAAAAACGTACAACGTATGCCGGAAGTATAGACAAAATCCTGACCAATTTAAGCACAGCAGGTTATGTTTAGTTATGAGAAAATCTACTGTCAAAAGGTATTTGTTCCTAAAGAAACAGTTTCATTTCGCTTCGGAATATTATATGAATATCTGTGATATAGTTATTGAGTGACCTATTTAGTGCTTCTGATGAAGTTGTCTGGGGAGGGCTTACACAGCTCTTCTGCTGACGGTTAGTAGACATTGAGGTCCATTATTTCAGAAACCACTCTTTGGACAGGTTCCAAAAGGCCGATTCATTTCTGAATGCTCATTTCAAGGTGAGGTCATGGGGTCAGGTTATAATGAACTATCGAACACTAAACTGATCGCCTTTTCTAAGAATTTGATGAGTCAGCTGAATGAACGTCAGATAACAAATACCTTTCAATCTATTGAACTTTGAACGAAGGGGAACAACCACGGGAGGTTTTTCTTTTTATGCATATTTAAAACAGCAAACCGTTACTTAAAAGCGTAAGTTAATATAAAGAGTCATGTGTACTGTATAAAATTATGAATAGAAGTGTATACAATCAATACACACACACACACACACACACACACACACACATACACACGCACACACACACGCACACTTACATGCCTAAATATATATACATATGTGTGTGCGTCTCTATGTGTGTGTGTGTGTACAAACTGAGGCATCCTCAGAACACCGTTTAGAATAGGGTGATTGATTGGTTTTACCGCCATGTCAATTCGCCTGGGGTTATTCATTGCCTAGAAGCCAGGAACTAGTATTCGATTTGTAATAGCAGGGACGTATAGTTTGCTGCATAAACATTCAAATAAACAAATGCTAAAATCAAATATTTGATTTAAGCAGTTATGACAATGATACGTATGGCTTTGGTAAATTTGCTGTGGTGCGCAGAAATCATTTTTTTTTAAATCAGCTCGTTGAAAATACTTAAATAAGAAAGAGTAATTCACAGGCAAATGTTACTGGTTCATTTTCGTCACTTCCTGTTGGGCATATTAACTGTTTGAAAAACATTTACACTGACGATGATCAAATATCGGAATTAGTTTAGAATAACGTAAAAATAATTGAAAAGAAATATTAATTTATGTTGTAAGTTTTATTCTGCTATAACTCACTCATGGTCTCTTTCCCTCGCTAACTCTGTATGTGTCTCTCTCTCTCTTGGGTGGACTTTCTCTCTCCCCCCATATATATATATATAGAGAGAGAGAGAGGAGAGGGAGAGAGTCAACTTCAATATATATATATATATATATATATATATATGTGTGTGTGTGTGTGTGTGTGTGTGAGAGAGAGAGAGAGGAGTTCTCCATTAAAAATATTAATTTCTAATTAAAAAGAGACTTTTTTTTCAGCAAAACATACTAGATCTGATTATTTTTGTGGTACATTCTAAAATCTTACCGGATGTTTGTACGTATTATCTATTACTAAACTTTCCAACACTGAATCTCTTCAACCTCTACTTATATATAGCAGTCCCATTATACGAATTACTACACACACACACACACACACACACACACACACACACACACACACACACAATTATATATATATATATATATATATATATATATATACTTTTTTCTTCCAGAGATTTTGTATTGGGGAGTTCGTTCAGGAAGTAAGAATGAACTTATTTATGATTGATACTTTCACCTGCTTCCGGTTTCTCTCTGTCTCTCTGTCTCTCTCAGTCATTCTTTCTCTCTCTTAGTATATAAGTTTGTGTGTGTGTGTGCCTTTATATATATATATATATATATATACACAAATGAATTAACATTCACTCTGCAAAAGCAGTATCAGACGCAAAGTCCTGATTTAACAGCATTACACAGGTTTGAATTCAGAGTTTTCATTCTCCTTGATCAGTTTCTATAGCGAGGTTGAAAAGTTAAGTCTGCCCTATTTCATACACATATCTGGAAGGAGAATATTTGGATGTATATTTTTTCTTCAGGGTATTATCACAATTTAAAGTCTCATACAGGTTTTGAATACGAGTTATTGTGTCCATTTTTACGACAATATTCATTGTACAACGACTGCTTATTGTAGAACCTTACTTACATTACACCCTGTGTACCATACTAGAACATCACTTATATCACTAAAATATCCACTGCCACCAGGTTGATCTTTCCGGGTTACTCTGTTATATATATATATATATATATAATGGATTTCGTAATTCAGTCTAAATCTTCTCTTTTTAGGTGGTTGAACAATCTCCACGTCATTTTGGTGACTTTTTAATAAAAGTTGAAGAATTATGTGACAATATGTCCGCTGGCCGGTCCCCACTATCTCAACCTTCCTAAACAAGCTCATGGCCATTTGATCGCCTAATTGTTTCTCTTATCTCCGGCCGGGGGCATTGCTTTACAAACACACAAGACACAACATACACAACAAAGAAGGTGGAAGAAAAGAAGAATAAACCAGCATGGACTCGGGTTAGCAGCAAGCGCAAGATGGAATAGGTTTGAACACTTTTCTGTGGTTTGTTATGCAACTGGCTTTCGCGGGCGTGTATCCGAGCGAAATTCCCACATAGCCACCAGGAACGCTTACTTATCCTCTCGAGTTGACTGACCTGGCTTCTGAGTACTTAGGTCCCAACTCCTCGCTAAGCAGTTGCCTTTATCTGACCGTCGCCTTTTCCTGACTGCCCTAACTCTTCTCTTCTCTAGACTACTCAAGAACCTTGCCTTTCCTCGTCTTCTTCCGGTCTCGTAATAAATCGCGCGCGCAAGCCCTTTGTTTGGGTTTCGTGCTAAAGCAAAGTAATCTCCTGACTCTCAGAAACGAATGCACCCATATCGTGCCATAAATATATGACAGCCTTCTTTTGTGACAGTCTTGGTAACCTGGTATGTTGCAACAATATTGACATATATGATTGCTAGTAATTGTTTGTTTTGATTTCTTGGTTAAATGGCGTATAAATCGTCTTAAGTTATGTCATATGAAAGCCACCCTTGTAAAATCAGTATTTGTCCTATACCTTGGAGGATAAATCGTTCCATACCTTTCTTACTGTTATAAGTCCAAGTGTGAGCATAACTGTGTGACTGGTGACTGGCACGGTGACACGAGTTCAAATCCTGGACGAGAATAATAGCATTTCACATAGCACTAATACCCTTAGGAAAGGTATGAATCCAGTTATTCTCCCTCCAGCTATGGGTAAATAGTAGGACAGACTGGTGAGGCAACTAGTCCAGGAGATGGAAAACACTGAATTCAAACCAGTTAAACTCCGCTTAAAAATTGACCTAGTGTTATATCCTGCCCGAGCGGAGGGGTTGATAAATATGATAACTGTGTGACTGGTGTTCGAACCCACCTACTTTGAAACCGCAGTCAATAACTTTAGCTTTCGCGCTCCTCCAGCAAATAATTGTAATTTATTTTAGAAAATGTTTAAAAAGCTTCTTTTTTAAATTCATGCAATAACAAAAATATTGGCTATTTCTAAAAAAAAAAAAAAAACACCTGGAAATGAAATACTTTTATAAAAAGAAGTCGAAAAAAGGGTTTTATCAAAACGTGTGAGACGCTATTATTTTTGAAATTATAGACGTCTCACAAAAGATTCATGATTCCACTGATTTGCCTCCTTTCACAGAATAGGATATGAGCCTTTGAAGTGTCTATTATGGCCACTAGTAGTTATTTTATTCATTGATTTTTTTTTTACATTATTCAGTCATTGAACCTGTCTTTATCTGTTGTGAATATTCTCTTTCTAGAACTAAGACATGACTTGATGCATATATAAGCGTTCGTGATAGTAATATAATTATTTCTAACAAGGCATATACTGAACTTTGGAAACTGATGTTTGGGTTTTCCTCTTTACACTTGAAGTTTTACACATTTTTCTATTCTTTCTGAGAGTAAGGTAATGCTTCTCCTACCATTTCTTTGATTATTTTTAAAGTATTATTTTTTTCTTTTTCTACTTTTTTCTTTCCATTCTGCACTTTTATTTCTATCGACAACACGGTTTTGGGAAGGCTCTTGAAGTCTCTTGAAGAATTTCAGGCCTCTTAATATTATGTTCTTTGGCTTAGTCGGCTCAGCATCAAATCTGTCAGCATCGATTATGTTGGCAGCGATATTCGTCTTACAGCTTGTTATTGTATCCCTTTTTATTTATTTATTCTATTATTATTTTTTATCCCATTATCGAGACATCAGTGCATTAATTTTCTTCTCTTTCTTTTTCATGCAGTTTTTACTTCTCTTCGCCCTCTTTCCTTTCCTCTATTTTTCACCCCATCGGTTGAACCTAGAATATAGTCAATATATCCTCTGGAGAGACCTACCTCCCCACACGCATCGCATTTTTTTTTCAGGATAGCACAAAATTTTATTTGGTAGTGAAGTTTTGAAAGGTGTGGTGTTGCCCCTTCGCTACCATTACTCTCTTGTCCACTCTAACTCGGAGTATTGGTAAGCAGTTAAGGTCTCATCTATGAGTCAAATAATATTTTTTGAAAACTATTAGTACAATAAAGAGAAACCAACGAGTCAGCAAATGGGTTACACCCTTCTATCAGATCATAGGTTTAGAATAATGGATAACGAAAAATTCAAGGACTATCTTGACATTTCTAGAGTGTTTTGTAGGTGTAGAACATGAAGGTGAAAGTCCCTTCAATCATCCTTGAAACAATCCGTAAGTTGCTTGAAAGAATATTAAGGAACAATGTAATCAGAAGGAGAATAGACAACGAGAAGACCACTGCACTTCTAAAGTAAGCATGAAAACTTAGAAGAGTCGTAGAGGTTTAGAAAACTTGTTGTCAATGGAATTCATGTAAAAAAAAACGGTTACTATAGGTGAGAAAAAGTAAAACTTCATTGTAAAGGATGTTAGGGGTCTGTCTGTTTATATCCAAAACTACGTCACCATGCGTCACAATTTCCTTAGTTAACTTACATTTTCCATGAATATATTTTTATTCAAATCAGAACTATTAAGCATTTTTTAAAATCCTTTGTAATGTTAGGTTCATGTGCATACTAATTATACACACACACACGCATACACACACACACACACACACACACACACACACACACACATATATATATATATATATATATATATATATAGTCGCTTACACTATGGACGAAAATGCCAACTTTCAGAGTGATTTTAATTAATCTTTTCTTGGTTTTATTGATTTTTAATTGTTTCTCACCCTTCAATGCTATATTTTTGCAGCAATGTACTGGAACTAATATATATATATATATATATATATATAATATATATATATATATATATATATATATATATATATATATATATATATAGTTCAAATCACGCAAAAATTGCTCCGCGTGAATTTTAGGACAATCAAAAATCAATAAAAATGCTAAAAATGATCTCTGTTCAGAGATGTCAGAACATTATCTTTCAACTTCTTTTCTGTTCTTGTCATTTTTTTTTTTTTTTACTTCCCATTAACTAGCAACTATTCCTATAAAATCGCAAAATATTTAGCTACAACGTTAACCTTCTGTTAGATATTCACACATAAAGAATTTCGGTGATTTACTCAACAATATTGATAATATAAACATGGAAAACAAATCTTAAGCGAGAAGCATTATAAAATCATGATACACCAATATTCCTGTCTATAAATGGGTTAAGCACTTATAAAATCATCTTAAAGTAACCAAAACTACATTATCTAATTACATTTGTTCATTAGGCCTTTTACATACAGATATTTTGTTTACCCATGAGTTTTTATTTGAATGGGCACCTTGCATGTATATTTCTTCCGTTTCTTAAACCAGGTCCGTTTAATTTTTAATGAAAATTTCTAAGTATTCTCCGTGATATAGATTATATATCTAATTAATTATATGCACTGGATTATGATTTTAGTTTTTTAGGTTAATGTCATCTTATCTCTTACAAGTCATTTAATGTTAAATCCTGTGTATATGTACTGATTATATAGGATTTGTTAACGAATATTTGATGAGAAAACATTATTAAAAAAGCCAAAGGTCATTTGTTTGCACATAAAAACATGTTGACAAGTATTGCTATTTAACACTAGAAATTTAATCTAACATCGGTCTTTTTTTGGACGGAAATGTAATACATATATGTTTTTCAACAAATAGTTTGTAGGGAATATTAATCTTAAATGACTTAAAGCTAATTTGTTTGCACTCAAATATTGCCGTAGTTTGCCTACAGTTAAATGGTACCGGACATTGGCATGATGGTTAGCGTGTTCTCCAATGGCTCGGGAGACCTAGGGTCAATCCCAGATAGAGTCATACCAATGACCCAGAAAATGGTTCTTGATGCAACCTTGCTTAACACCCAGCATTATGAGGTAAGAGTAAAGTGGAGCAATACCAGGGAAAGGTGTATCACCCTCCCCTACACTTTTGTGTAGTAGCTATCGAAAAGAGAGCCATCCGGTCACCCTCGACTACGGTCACCAACTTTCCTTTATTATTGCGATATAAAATTATAAATAAATGCTTAATGCTTTATTGAATTATTATTCAGTTAAACATAAATCATTTGTTTGTATACAATGAAGTGGTTTTAAGTATTGCGCACGTGGTTTTATTTACATCTTATTAAAATGTTCCACGTATTCCAGTTTAACACGAGTAATTTTATTTTTAATTAAACATTTGGTTACATACATTTAAATGGTTTCCAGTATTCATATTTTAAACCGATTGTTTTATTTGCTTTCAGTTAAATTGTTTTACATATTGCTATGTAGCACAATTAAATCTAACATCAGTCATTTGTTTGCATAAATAGATGGGGCCCTATCAGATTCTACTTATCCGGATAAAAGTTGACCAGGGAGTAATGGCAAAGAATTGCATATTGACCCTTGATAGGATGCACCTGTGAAAATAATCGGAAGCAGTCACGTGGTTGAACAGAAATGTGTGGATGTCCTGAAATGATATATGCAGATGTGTTTATGAGATACAGGCAGTTTGAATCTCTGTCTTGGACTCTCAGCTTGCAACCAAAAGAGTTATGTTCTGCCGAGAAGCAGAATAAGTGCTAAACGGGTCCTTGAAGATAACACAGCGTGGGATGGTCAAGAGAAGAAGTTATTGGTCAATATGGCATTCTTCATTCGTCTCACTACATCTGCCTGTCCGTTTCACATCAGAGGAACTTTGACTCTAAGAAGAAATAAAGAGAGTTATATTTTTAAAACGAAGTGTTGTGGTTTCTTCTCTCATCATGAGTATATAACAAATAAAGAGGTACTCTACATGCCTGGCAGCTCTGAGACTGAATCCTCACCATCCGATTGTTTAGTGTTATAACCACAATACTTATATGAAGGTTCTTTTTCCTCTGCAGAGATGTAATCGGTGTGTTCAACAGACCTAGCCATGTTTGTTTACGGAATAATGACTTGAAATTTCAGGTAAAGTCAAAAGAACTTTAAAACAACAATAGGTTTTACTTAGGCACGAGAAACTAACAATGCAAAAATATTTCAGATATTTTACTAATAAATGCAACCAAGATAGAATTTTAATTTCATCCAAAATCCACAAATACAAATGACGATATATCATATTTACCCAACCCCTCCGCTCGGGCAGGATATGACACAAGGTCAACTTTTTAAGCGGAGTTTAACAGGTTTGAATTCAGAGTTTTCCTTCTCCCCACTAGTTGCCTCAGCAAGGCTGAAAAACCTAGTCTGCTTTACTATTTACCCATAGCTGGAGGGAGAATTATTGGATTCATACCTTCCCAAGGGTATTAGTGCTATGTGAAAAGCAGTCAGTCTCGTCTAAGATTTGAACTCTTGTCGCCGTGTCCATTTTCTTACGACGATAACCATTACACCACGGGCACCTCCACAACAAATGACGATATATCACTCAAAGTTCAGATTACACACACACACACACACACACACACACACACACACACACAAAAAAAAAATTGAAAACCTAGGAAAAGTCGCAATACAGCAAAAAAAAAAGTCAGTACCATTGAAAGTCATACGAAAGTACCTTAATGTTGGACTTTAACTAAGCTAAAACTTAAAAACTTAAAACCAAAATTACCCCCCCCCACTTTTTTTTTGCGTACACATGTGAAGCAGCATGATGTACGTAAAGGTATTTGAATAAACCCATGTACGACCAAACTCAATACCTAAACGGGTCCTGGACGTAAGTTTGACGACTTTACGCTCAGGATCGCTAGTTCAATCGGGGAACTACTGCTGCTCCTCTATAAGAGTGGCTTCTATAGAAGAGAATAAAACAGCCATCAAGAGATAACCATGACCCACACTCAAACCACTTACACAAACCGCATCGCTCTTCGCGCGGGTAAAAAAGGGGCGCGTCCTGCTGAGGTTGGAGCCCTGGCCTCGGTGTTCGAAAAATCAGCTACAGAGCTGAAACAATCAAAACTACTAAAATTCAAGCAAACACTACAAATAGCCACATTCAACGTAAGAACCTTAAATAGAATAGGACAACACCCAGAGCTAATCGCATCGGCCGAAGAACATAAGATAGACATAATATGCATACAAGAACACAGATACACGCACACAGAAGATATCAAATATCACGAAACTGGCAATGGCTGGTCGCTCGCCACAGTATCCGCATGGAAAAACTCTGTCAACGCCGCAGTAGAAGGGGTAGGATTACTTATAGGGCCTAGAGCATTAAAAACGCCTAATAGCGTTGAGAAAATACAACCTAGAATGATGGCAGCTACATTTAACGGAAACCCCAGAGCAACAATCATCTCATGCTACAGCCCCACCAATGTTAGTGAAGAAAATGAACTAGTCACCTTCTACGATGAGTTATCCTCATTAGTGCGTAGCATCCCGAAACACAACATGTTAGTCATTGGCGGAGACATGAATGCCCAAATCGGGAAAAACGGAAACAACAAATACAGCCTCCACAACACGTCAAATAGGAATGGGCAACATCTAACAGATTTCATGATAGAAAATAGATTAGCATGCCTCAATACAAACTACAAAAAAAGAGAGGGCAAACTATGGACATTCACGTACGCAAACAATACTAAAGCTCAGATAGACTACGTCCTTATAAACAAGAAATGGAAAAATAGTGCATTGAATTGCGAGGCATACTCCTCTTTTGAGGGTGTGTCCACCGATCACCGAATAGTCACGGCGAAAATACGATTAAGCCTACGAAAAAACGCCAAATGAACAGCGACCACCAAACACTATGACTGGGCCCTATTAAACAACAAAGATATAAGAGATAAATACGTATTAGAATTAAGAAACAGATTCGAAACACTACAAGAAAAGATGGAAAAAAGTACACCAAACGACGAATATGAAAATTTCGTCAATGCACACCTCGAGGCAGCAGCAAAACACATTCCAACAAAAATTAAAACTAAATATAGAGTCCCATGGGAAACTTTAGCGGTGAGAGAAAAACGTGCACTAGTGAAAACAGCCTCCAAAAACTATCGAAAAAACCCAACAAACACAAATGCCTTAAAACTAAAAACTGCACAATATCAATTAGCAGGCATATATATAAAGGAACAGACGGGATACATTCAAAATCAGATAGATAGGATTAGAGACTCGGTGGAAGATAGACAATATAGAATAGCCTGGCAAACAATAAACGAAGTGAACAGAAGAAAGAACACAGCCAAAGCAAAACTTAAAGCAGCAAACCAACAAGAAAGAATAAAACTGTGGAAGCAGCACTTCGAAACTTACTTGGAAACCCACCAAAAATAACGCATGAACCAATCACCAGAATAATTAGCAAACAATTAGACATTAAACTAGGACCGTTCACACAAGAAGAACTCGACTCGGTTCTCAGAAAAATTAAAAATAGGAAAGCTGCAGGGCTGGACGAAATTCCCCCGGAAGTATGGAAGACCAGGCAATTCGACGACATACTGCTCCGCCACTGCAACGCAGTATACAATCAAAATCCGATAGATAGATGGATGAAGGGATGCATACTCCCCTTCCCTAAAAAGGGGGACCTCGGATTAGCCAAAAACTACCGAGGCATAACACTTACATCCATAGCTGCCAAAATCTACAATGCCCTACTAGGAAACCGAATAGAACCCAAAATCGACAACATACTTAGAAAAAACCAAAATGGCTTCCGAAGAAATAGATCCACGACCTCACAAATATTAACCATCCGCAGAATCCTTGAAGGCGTACGGGCAAAGAACCGACAAGCGACATTAATATTTGTCGACTTTACCAAGGCTTTCGACTCCATTCACAGAGTAAAGATGGAACAAATCCTACTAGCGTACGGCATACGTAAAGAAACCGTAGCGGCAATAATGATTCTCTATAGAAACACTAAAGTAAATACGTAAAAGTACGATCACCGGATGGAGACACAGAATACTTTGACATTGTAGCAGGAGTACTACAAGGGGACACGCTGGCCTCGTACCTCTTTATCATTTGTCTAGACTACGTACTTAGAACATCGATTGACAAAATCAAAGAGAATGGCTTCGAACTGACGAAGAAAAGAAGCAGAAGATACCCCGCAACAACAATTACCGATGCCGACTACGCCGATGACATAGCGATACTGGCAAATACACCTGACCAAGCCGAAACACTTCTGCATAGTTTGGAACGAGCAGCAGCAAGCATAGGCCTCTATGTTAATGCACACAAAACGGAATACATTTGCTATAACCAAACGGGGGACATCTCCACTCTAGAAGGAACCCACTTAAACTACTAGACAAATTCACGTACCTAGGAAGCAGCGTCGAATCAACCGAAAAGGACATCGAAACGAAGCTAACGAAAGCATGGACAGCTATCAATAGGCTATCGATTATATGGAAATCAGACCTAACCGATAAAATGAAACGCAGTTTCTTCCAGGCAGCGGTCACATAGATACTGCTATATGGATGCACTACATGGACGCTAACAAAACGGCTGGAGAAGAAACGAGATGGCAATTACACAAGAATGCTGCGTGCAATCCTGAACAAGTCCTGGAGCAACACCCCACAAGACACCAACTGTACGGCCACCTGCCCCCTATCACGAAAACTATTTAAGTTAGACGAACCAGACATGCAGGACACTGCTGGAGAAGCAGAGATGAACTCATAAGAGATATACTCTTATGGATCCCCGCACATGGCCGCACAAAAGCAGGGCGACCAGCTCGAACGTACATTCAGCAGCTATGTGAGGATACAGGGTGTTGTCCTGAAGACCTACCTAGGGCGATGAACGATTGGGAGGAAGTGGCGAGAGAGGGTCAGGGATATCCGTGCTACCAGCACGATATGATGATGATGATATATATATTATGATGGTGGGTTTTGTTGAACCTGATAGAACTTTCTTTTTATAGATCTTGATTGTAGTTTCTCAAGTTGCCGAACACGATTTTTGAAAAACAAATCTTAAAAACCTTTAAAAAAATAAAACGAAAAAAGAAAAAAGAAAAAAAGAACGCTACAACACAATTAAAAAAAGAGTAATAATTAAACAAAACAGCCAACAGAAAAGATAACATCTGAAGACGATCAAAGGAAGGTTGAAGAGATTGGGAAAAAAACATGGGACAATTTTTACACCAATTTGAACCTGAAATACCAAAAATAAACACGACAAATTAAGAAACTATAATCAAAACTGTTGATGAAAAGTCCTTTATCATGTTTTACAAAACATGCCTCCGTAATAATTTGATGCCAAATTATTATATATATATATATATATATATGTCACTAGTATTCTGTGTAAATACTTGAGTACTACAAGGGGACACGCTGGCTCCGTACCTCTTTATCATTTGTCTAGACTACGTACTTAGAACATCGATTGACAAAATCAAAGAGAATGGCTTCGAACTGACGAAGAAAAGAAGCAGAAGATTCCCCGCAACAACAATTACCGACGCCGACTACGCCGATGACATAGCGATACTGGCAAATACACCTGACCAAGCCGAAACACTTCTGCATAGTTTGGAACGAGCAGCAGCAAGCATAGGCATCCATGTTAATGCACACAAAACGGAATATATGTGCTATAACCAAACGGGGGACATCTCCACTCTAAAAGGAACCCTCTTAAACTACTAGACAAATTCACGTACCTAGGAAGCAGCGTCGAATAAACCGAAAAGGACATCGAAACGAGGTTAACAAAAGCATGGACAGCTATCAATAGGCTATCGACTATATGGAAATCAGACCTAACCGATAAAATGAAACGCAGTTTCTTCCAGGCAGCGGTCACATCGATACTGCTATATGGATGCACTACATGGACGCTAACAAAACAGCTGGAGAAGAAACTAGATGGCAATTACACAAGAATGCTGCGTGCAATCCTGAACAAGTCCTGGCAGCAACACCCCACAAGACACCAACTGTACGGCCACCTGCCCCCTATCACGAAAGCTATTCAAGTTAGGCGAACCAGACATGCAGGACATTGCTGGAGAAGCAGAGATGAACTCATAAGAGATGTACTCTTATGGATCCCCACACACGGCCGCGCAAAAGCAGGACGACCAACACGAACGTACATTCAGTAGCTATGTGAGGATACAGGTTGTTGTCCTGAAGACCTGCCTAGGGCGATGAACGATAGGGAGGAGTGGCGAGAGAGGGTCAGGGATATCCGTGCTGCCAGCACGATATGATGATGATCATGATGATATGTCACTATCAGAATGCACTTGAATCAAAAAGATCTGTCCATAATTTTCTTCGACATCAATATCAGTATTGTTACTTGGCAATCACCAAACTAAGAGATATGCCCCATGTATTTATTTAATCATTTGTGCATGTAATATTACTTGTTAAATAAACGGTTAAGACATGACATTGTTTTCTTATTTGGCTGGGGCTGAAGAATACACCGACTACATCTCTCCTGAAAAGTAAGACCAACTCAACGAGTGTTTTGGATTTTTGACTAAACTAAATCTGATGGTGAGGCTTCTGTCGTAGAATTTTGGAGGATTCGATGTAACTCATCATAACAGCTGCATCCAAGGACAAACTGACCTGTTGTGGTAATACCTATTAGAGTCGCATATATGGATCCAATTTTATTTTTTTTTAGTCATTTTCTATAGTTAAAACAATATAACAGAATGAAAACATAATTATTGTTGAATAAAATTCTTAATGTTAGATAACAATACTTGAGAACATTTAGTGTCGGGCGAATGACGTCAAGCTGCATCTGATTGTGAGTCTCCAGTTTTGGAGTTTAGAGAACGTAGAGTATATATACATTAACATTACTCCCAAGCCCACTCTAACTAGAGTTAGAGTTTCATGCTTGATCAAATAGAATTGTTCAGTCTTTTCAAGGGATTATTATCAATACCAAATACGATTATTTATGGTTTGGTTTAGTTTTATGGCATTGTAGGTTATTTAATGCTAAATCCATTTTTACACATGTAAACAGTTCTATTTCAAACAATTCAGTTTAGTGTCAGCATAGTTTTTTTTTAATTTACACTCAGTTAAATTTCAAAACAGTTCTATTTAAACCAATTTAGTTTAGGATAAGTACTCAGTTTCAGTGTCAAAACTGTCCCATCTCAACCAATTTAGTTTATCATAAGTAGACAGTTTAGTTCTATTTAACTCATAGATAAAACCCAGTCAGGTACTACCGCTCTGGAGCAGAGCAGATCTGGGAGCGATTGCAATGAAGGCGTACTCCACCTTCCTCAAAGCTTCAATATTACTGGAACCCCCCAATCAGATTATTTAGTGTCATATCAGGATACTCGGTAGGTGGGTTTTACCCCGCTGCAGAGATGCATTCGGTGCATTCTACAGTCCCAGCCGACTGGGAAATAATTATCAGTGATAATAACAATACTTGAAACCATCTAACAGTGGGCAAACAATAGATAGCATTACTAGAAAACGAATGATTAATATAAAATACAATTAACTTGTTTAAACATAAAGTTACTTACAAATTATTCACTTAAAATAATACATACACACACACACACACACACACACACATATATATATATATATATATATGTGTGTGTAAGAAAACAGGTTTTAGTATTAGATAACCATCAGTGTTTGATATGCCATTAAACCAAATAGCATAACCTTGGCATAACAGTGTTATTCAGTGAAGTGTACAGTTCTATATGCAGAGAAACATTTGCAATATAATCCAAACAGCGTGGAAGAACGATCTAACGTGAGATCAAACGTTTTTCTTTTTGAATTGCAATATTAAAGCCTTTCCTTATATTCTTATATAGTCGTCAATTCATTCAGAATCGAAACAAGGCTCATCTGCTTCATTATTTATACTTGGGAGTCGTTTTATCTTCGATTCATTTTATGATTTAGGATTAGGACATTAATGTGTAAAATGGATTTATGACCTTGATAAATATCACGATCAGCAAAGTAATAAACTGCGGAATATGGTAGCCCATAAAAGCAGCAAATACGTTGTAAATGTTTATTGCAAAAAGCAAGGAGAAAGGAAAGCGTGATAGTTAATTGAAAAGAAAAGTGTATGGAATTATTTCTTGGCATGAAATCAATGTTGGTACAGGGGCTGTTTCCATAGCTTAGTGGTTAACGTTTTGGAGGACGACAATATAGTAATCGAGTTCTAACTCAAGTCACTCTATCACGATTAATTCTGAACTAATATCATTGGGAAAAGTACGAACCTATGTATACCCACAAACTAAGTATTAAATAATATGACAACTGTTCTTCTTCATGAAGAGCTCTAGCATAAAATAACCTACGAAGGTTGATATGGCATAAAACAAAGAGACCAAATAAAAGCAATGATGTCTAAGTGTTCGAAAATATGCAAAATCCTCCCAACCTAAATAATGAGGAAATATACTACTTCAAGTAAATGATCACGGCCCTGTGCATAAGAGTTTATCAATCTGTCTTCTATCTACGCATCACAAGTTAGTTCTACTCAGATACGGCAGTCCAACACTCGGCGTCCTTGAATACACTGGTCGCAGCTTGTTGTTTTATTAATATATGGATTGCCCCAAATCTTGTAATTCACAAAAACTCTATTACTTAGAAAATATAAAGAGTAGTTCGATGTATGTAAGGTTTACGTTTCTTTTTTTCTTTTTTTATGTGATTAGTTCAAAATCACCTAGCCTGTATCCCAAAGTCAAAATAGCTTTCTAGACCTCATACACAAACCAGCTTTTTAGCAACTACACAATGGAACATATGAACTCCCTTAATGTGAAAATTAATAAGCACTCATTGGCAAGGAGAATGTTGACAACACTTTGATAATACATTCTGACCCATGTTGAAAACAAAGATTCGATAAACGAAACAATATATATATG
>OY757928.1:37647331-37654831 GCA_963585895.1 Sepioteuthis lessoniana | reverse complement strand
ACAGATACGAACGAAATGACATAGTTGTTATGGTCAGACACAAAGGCTAACATCTATTCTCAAAAACTACCATACACTTGAGAAGGACCAATTCCAATTATCTGTATTTGATGTGTTTCACAGCTTAGACTAATAAATGTCAAACGGTGGTGTTTGTAAATGTTTAGAAAAAAATACCATTTCATGCCCTGAAGACTAAAATGTAATGAAAATATAATCTAATGTGAGTCACGACGGTCGTTCAAAATTTTCTTAGCTTCACCCGGAAAAAAAAAGCATACCGAAATATTTTTTATTGTGGCAACAACAGTACTACTTCTGATGAAACTAGAAAAAGCTGATTTGATATTTTGTTTTTTATACGATGAGGTTGTGTTTTTCCACAACAACAATATTTTAGCTATAACTATTCTTTCTGAGAGTGGGTTAGAACTTTTTGAACGATACTAGTATGTTTTCAAATATATTTCTATTAATGCCTTCTTTAGATTAGTTATAACCTTCAAAAAAATTATTTCCTTGTTGTATGAAAATTATACATCACGATTTTGAATCCTAATTTTTTTGTTTTCTTTTGATTTTGTTTTTTGTTTAATGGTATATCAACCTTTGTGGGTTAAATGGCACAGCCATCATTAGAGAAAAATATTTGATACTATTCGACCCATAGCTAAGAGAATAATGTGCTTCATACTTTTCCCGTGAGTATTACTCTGAATTTGAATGTAATAAACGCTTTCTGTGATGTCACAGTCAAGTATCTTAAGTCCTAAGCGCAAGGGACTCTCCATGCATGGCGATTTGAACAGTATATTGTAAAACGTGTGAAATATATGGGTATATGTGGGCATATATGTCTTGGACAAGGCTTTTTGCATTTCACATTATGCTAATTCTGCAGGGAACTGCATGTATCTAACTGTCCTCTCTCCAGCAATGGGTAAGTTGACGGGAAGACAGATCTCTGATCGCGGTACGGCAATCCTTATCCGTGAAGGGAAACTCTGAATTAGCACTTGTTAAACACCGCTTAAAACTTGACTTTTGTTACATCCTATTCGAACAGTGTCGTTTATATATATATATATAAGTACACGTTTCTCGGCGTAAGGGAGAGAAATAGAGTGAGTTTCTTGTAATAAACTCGTTAAAGCCTTCTATATCTTTTCATAAACTGAATATTTTTACAGCATTATTTCCCTGTACATGGCAACATTTTACAAGTAGATATTGCTGCATATCCCACATAAATTCATCCTGGAAAAATATAAACTGCTTGGCAAGTACGATATAATTTCAAACCACAATCTAAGATGGGCTTGGCAATAACTTTATCAATTAAAAAAAAAAGTATATGTATTGAATAAGACAGCAAAGGAAGTTTTGCGTACAAAAAAATTCACCAAAGGGGGGTGAATAGAAAGGATAGGTCACCATAGAGAGGTAGATGTTCAGAATAGCTCACCAACGGGAGGTTCGAGTTGAGGATTGGATAGGAATGGAAGGTTTGAGTACAGATTAGGTCACAAAAGGGAAGTGGATATACAAAATAGGTAACCAAAGGGAGGTGGACGCACGAAATAGGTCACTAAATGGAGTTACAGGTACAGAATAGCTCACCAACAATAAGTTGATGCAAAGAGACAACTTTAAAGGATTTTACACTGCACTGATATATTGGTATTGCAACTACTTAAGATTACACAATTGTGCACCATACAGGTCACCTAAGAGAGATGGAATTACAGGATAAGTCACCAAAGTGAGGTTGGTGTACAGAGATAATGTTAAAAGGTTTTTAAATTACATTGATACTCTGAATTAAGGCACTGATATTGCAACAATTTGAAACCATGTAATGATACCAAATATAAGTCACTGAAGAGAGGTGGATGTACAGAATAGTTAAGGAGAAAGGGGTGAGTGTACAGAATAGATCATCAAAATAAGTTATATATACAGAATAGGTGGTTGTACAGAGAAAATTTTAAAAGACTGATGAAAAATCAGCAGGACGCCACTGTCGGATACGATAAGCAGCTCGTTGTACAAGAAGTTTGTTGGTGAGGCTGTTCATGTTCTGTTGCGAAAACAGACGAGACGAGACGGCCTGATTTCAAATACTGAAAAAATCTATTTGTGTTTTACTTTTCCGTAATGCGCTGAATCTCATGAATCCATCTATTTCCAATCTCTACTTCTCTTCGAGCCATAGATAGGACCCTATCAGGTGCTACCACTCCGGGACAGAGTGTACCGAAGAGTGATGGCAATGAAGAGGTACACTGTATTCCCCAAAGCTTCGACATTACTGGAGCCTCACCATCAGATTGTTTAGTGTCATATCCAAGACACTAGTGTGAGCAGTCTTCGAGTGATGAAGTCGGTGTACTCTGCAGGTCAAGCCGACAGGGCCAACCAGTTTAATAGGAGAAAAATTAATTCAAAACGTGATGAGACTAAATGGCACATTTTACCACATTTATTCTGTAATCGTCTAAGCCCAAAATTATAACTCGTCCTATTAAAAGCCTTGAACACTACGAACATATTGAACCTCTATTACAACGTAAAAAGGTCACAAATGAATAAAAATGCTGTACGTACACGCTTTAATATAGACGAGTCCTTTAATAAATGAGTTGGATTTCTCCATAGAAGATGCTAATAGGAAGCATTGTTTGCCGTTGCACCTTTTTCAAACAAATCAGCAGTGATCAGTCATTTCATTTTTCAGAACACCATCAGCATGATAGTATTTACTGACAGCTGCGCCTGCATATGTTTTCTTTAACAAAGTTGTTATGTTCTCCAATCACCATGGACTGTTCTTTCGGCTCAGGCTTGTAGAGGCAAACTCATCTCTAGCCCATTGAAAAACCTTTTTCTTTTTTTTTTTTTCTTGGGCGGGGGCATGGGGCTAAAACATCGTGTTGTTTGCATTTCACGCATTATTCGGTAAATTTTGCGTATTTTGCACTTCATAGCGACAAAGAATTTCATGAGAGACATCTGCTCACACATGGGAGACTCTAATTTGCCGTTTTTTGAATGGGCTGAAAGCAGGCATTTTCGAGATATTAAAATAATTTTTGTTATAAACAATGCAGAATTTATATTTATAGAATACAACAATTTATTGTGAATTCCCCATCAAATAGTTCTTTCTTAATGAATGACTCTGGCATATATATATATATATATATATATATATATATATATATATATATATATGTATATATATATGTGTGTGTGTGTGTGTTTGTGTGTGTGTGTGTGTGCATTTCCTTGGTAATAACAAATACGCAATCTGTTCGCTACGAATTTTTGACTTTTTGGTATTTTTTTATTACGACCTTGTACCAGACTAAGCTTCACCCACAGAGTATATGAAATGATTTATTTTCTATAGATTTATTAAACTATCATTTCAGTTCATTATCCGCTTTGCTTTTCTTTGTCAATATATCGAACTGCCGCCATATTCCTCAAGTCTATCTTGTATATATATATATATATATATATATATATATATATATATGTGTGTGTGTGTGTGTGTGTGTGTGTGTGTGTGTGTCTGTGTGTGTGTGTGTGTGTGAGTGTGTACCATCTCTTTCTTTCTATCCAGCCTTCCATCCATTAATCAATAAGCCAATCCACCTCAATATTTTCGCAAGACACTGCTTCCCGCCGGTGGCTAATTCGACATTATCCTGTTCTTGCATCAACACTTTGCCTGAATCAACATTAATCTAAACTCCTTGCATTATCGTATCGGTTCAGCAGGTCGACATTGTCCGCTAGCAGCCGGGCTTCGCGCACTCACATCACCAACAAAGCCCACCCAGCTAAGCAAATATAATTTGTAGATGAGCAGTAGCCGGGGGTCTGTGTACAGACAGTAGGGAGGTTCATTAACATGTCAAGTGACTTCAGTAGAGAACAAAGGCCACGGCGTCGAACCACCCGGGTCACGTTTGGTGTCAACATTTTACTCGAGAAAAAAAATGTCAGAGGAAAATATTCTGGTTTTCTTTACCATTCTTCATCTCGCAACTTTTTCTTTCTTTCTTTCTTTGCTTCTTTGTTTATTTCTTTGTTTGTATCTTTGTTTCTTTCTTTTGTTCTTTCTTTCTTTCTTTCTTTTTTCTTTCTTTCGTTTTCATATATTCCTCTTTTTCTTTCTCTTCAATCTTTTTTCTTTCTTTTAAAATACAGTTAGTATAGAAAATAAAGTGTGGGTGTTTTGATTATTTTTTCAGGTTTACCCAATTAATTGAACACGGCAAAAAAAAAACGAGCAAAGTTGGCGACCTTTGTCGAGGGTGACTCAAAGGCACCCTTTTCTCAATAGCTACTACACCGAGGTGTAGGGGAGGATGCTACTTATTTCCCTTGATTGCTAAACTTTATCCTTGATACTTACCTCACAATGCTGAGGGTTAAGCAAGGCGAAATCAAGTACCATTTTTGAGTCTTTGGTATGACTCGACCGAGGATTGAACCCCAGTCTACTAGGCCATAGGCGAACACTCTACTCATTACTTAAACAAATGAAAATTTCCAGTTTACGTTGGCTTTTCACAACCACGTTAAGTTCAGGAAAATTGAGTTATTACAAGTACATTTAATTAAGTGTGCTTCGATATCAGAACAGGCTATCCAATCTTATGTCAAACTTTATAAAATTCGACCGGTACAATTTAGGTGACGCTTACAGGTACGAAGCTCTATCCCAGGATGATAAATCCGTGTTCTTTCCAAGGAAGATGAATCCTGGTTATTTTAGAAGAAAATTAATCTTGTTTCTTTCTGAGGAAGATGAATGCTGGTTCTTTCCGATGAATATGAATCCTGGTTCTTTCCGAAGAAGAATCCTGGTTCTTTAAGAGGAAGATGAATGTTGGTTCTTTCCGAGGAAGATGAATCCTGGTTCTTTACGAGGAAGAAGAATCCTGGTTCTTTCCGAGGAAGAAAAATCCTGACTCTTTCCGAAAAAAAAACGGCAACTTTGAGAATGGTCATCATATTTGATCAACGATTGACCATGTCAACGATTGACTTCTATGTCAATGATGGATTAGAAACAAGGTTCAGCTAATTTTCAATCGGAGTTGTAAACCTAAAAAGAGGTTTCCGTTGTATAATAGTTATCATCGTATGAAATGGAGACAGTGACCCGAGTTCAAGTCTTAGACGAGATTAATAGCATTTTACATTGTATTAATACCCTTGGGAAAGGTATGAATCAAATTATTCACCCTCCAGCTATGGGTCAATACTAGGGCAGATTGGATACTTTAACCTTGGTTAGGTAACCAGTTAAGCAGAAGGAAAACTCTTAACTGAAACTTGCTAAACACCACTTCAAAATTGATCTTGTGTCACATCCTGCTGGTACGTTGGGGTTGGTAAATATCTAAAAGGACAAAAATCTAATTACTTTCTAGATCAGGGGTTTACTAACCTTTTTCTTGATGCATTCCCAATAAATTTTCCTTTAAGCATAACTAATTCAGTTTGTAATGCAGTTATTTCAATGCAACTTCATATTGTTCATTTTCTTTTATATTTTTTTAGGTAAGTGTATTTGGTATTTCTGAAAAAGAAAATAATCAAAATAAAATCGTCACTTCCAAACTGTTTATGAGAACTACATAATCTGTATATTGCAGGTAAGTGTATATTTGACTATTTTGACCAGAGTTTCTCAAATTTCGACTTGAATTACATTTTTTAAGCAAGTTATATCTCCGTTCAAACATCAAATAAATTATTTGACTATGTTCGCCTTTTATCTTCGTCTGATGCCATACAAAGATCGATTGAATTTCTAAATGTTTTTAAGACTCAAATGTTTTCAAAATGAAAAAAAAAAAAAATATATATATATAATCTTTAAAGAAAAAAACGAAGACCAGTTATTTTAGGATAATAAATTTATTTCCATCCTGTTTTGCGTTTAGGATGTAAACCAAAAACACGAAGAAAAATATAACAGGTTCAGCTTGAATGATTTTCCTATCCTGAAGGAATTACTCCCAACTCTGGTTTAACTGGAACGAATAATACCATATATATATATATATATATATATAGTATATCGACCTTCATAGTTTAAATAATTCCAACCTCATTCTTTGATAATAATAACAACAGTAATATTATTTATTCCATAGCTGATGGAATAAAGATATTCATATATTTCTCTGATGTATTAATCTGAAATTGTACGTAGTAGAGGGACTGGTGTTTGAACATGCAAACCACGATGTCACTGTCACATAAACCACTACGTCGAACGAACTCTATACAGGAAAGTTATTATACATAGAATATGTAATTTCATGACAAAAAATGCACATACAAATAATAGACAATCCTAAAAGTGGGTTGATAAAAGATATGGATCTTTTTTGTTCAGGCGGGATTTTTTGTTAATAATTTAATTTCAATTCATTGAAAATCTGTTACAATGGGAACGAAATAAAATTCGTTTAAGATATACTTTTTAAAACGTTTTCTTCCGTATAAATATGATAAAATGCGTTGTTAAAGACGGCGAAAAGATCTGGATCTTAATAGTCAGAGACAGATTATTATTTTATCTGAACTACACGTATTGTTGTTTAGCCGCATACATATACGTATACAAATATATGCAGAACATAATCAAACATAATGACGAACTTCAATGAACGAACGAACAGACTTCTTTATAAAAATATATCTCTCACACTTTATTCTCGAAAGGGTTGTTGTTGGTTGTGTGTGAGAGGTGAGTTGGAGACGGGGACAGACTGCCTCATATCGACCCAAGTTCTTCTAACCATAGCAGCACTTCTTTCTCATCTTGGCTCAACCGTTGGTCACTGAGGGCTCAAAGCCCTCTGTCAGCCGCTGGCTCTCACTTCGCCATCTTGTCCCGAACTGACTCCAATTGACTCGAGTCGTCTGTGCCCTGGTTATATAATTGTCTGACACCCACCTACTTCCACTGTTCTTCCGTTTATTTACACAGGGGCATCTATTGATTGACGGCTCGGTCGAGGGTCTATATGTTACAGTGTGTTTTGAAGGGGTCATCCCTGAATGACAAATCACTTGTGGCCATAACACTTAATCAGGCATTCTGCTTGGTGACCAATATCTAGCAACTAATTTGAATAATCCAGCATTTTTTTTCTGTTCGAAACTCAGCCCACTCGACTGGGGCTGTAGAATACAGAGACTTCATCTTTGCTATCGAGTCTCCTGAATACGATATTAAACAATCTGATGGTGAGGCTACAGTAAACGCTGGAACTTTGAAGAATTCATAGTACCCTTTCATTGCAATCACTACCTGGTCTGATTCTAAGTAGTAGCACCTGAAGGATCATATCTATGGAACAAATAAAACTGTTTTACATTTAAACTGAGTGGAAACAAATGGCTTAATGTAAATTGAATTGTTTGAAATAGAACTGTTTGATCATTTTACTCTATGTAAAAAAATGA